>ML280125.1:10485-30858 GCA_005239495.1 Nicotiana undulata | reverse complement strand
ACATGTAGCCTAAAAAGCTATTTAGTGAATCAAAGAGCCAAAATTAGAATCTAAAAATCACGACAAGGAGCATTCTTATTATCTCATATATATATATATATATATATATATATATATATATATAAATATTTGAAAGCTCAAAAATTTCATAGGCCAAGGATTTATACTGAACAAGTCACATGTTGGCTTATGGGTACAAGACTACACCCCAAAACTAATTTTATTCCCAACTAGCTATTAATTATTTACTAAATAAAAAAAAAACTAAACAAGACTAATCCATTAAGAAAGTTTTCACGCCATCCATCATAGGAAAAAGTCACCCGGTTCAACACAACTAATTTCCTTGGAAAAGAACCGTGGTAGAAAGAAAAACCAAGGAATTTCATTAATGCTACTATGTATACAAGAAAAGTGAAAACAAACACAAATAAAAATACAAACTAGAGAAATAAAGAGAAAATGTTACTTTAACACAAAATCACTACTAAGCTAACAATATTTACCAATCTACACAAGTTCCACAGTCAAACAAAGAAAAAAACTTTCAATGTTTCACAACACAAAATTTCATGCTTCACAATTACTCATCACATAGGAGCCACCCCCAACCGAAAATATTGCATTGTCCCCAATGCAACTCAACAAGATAGTATAAAAATGAAGGAGGTGCTCCCTTATAATGCATCACTGGAAGCTGGAAGTGGAGGGGAATGCAAGCTCCTCCTCATCATCATCGTTATCTGAGGCATTTGAACTGCAGAATGATCTCAACTTATCCATCATCTTGTTCAAGAATTTACTCTTTTTCTTCTCATGGTCTCTTAATTTTCTTTGCCTCTTCTCAATCTTTCCCTGCCTGCAACTCATGTTCCCCAGCCTAGTGTTCATTGCCTCCATCTTGCCCGTGATTGCCTGCTGCTCATTCACCACAGCCTCCAGGGATTTTGGAGCAGCAACCCAAGAAGATGAACTAGCCGCAGGTGGGCTAGTAGGGAGGCCAGTGACAAGCTCCTTAATCCGAGCATCAACTCCATAGATCTGGCTGGACAAGTGGCGCATGGTGTGTGGGCCTGACTGGAGTTGCCCCATGGGATCAAATGGTGTTGAAACATGTGCAGAGGATCCAGCAGGATCAATGGCTGACTCGTGGAACTGCCCAAAAGTAGAGGATGCAACATCAATCCTCCTCTTTTTCTGCTTATCACTAGGTCCCCTCTTCAGCAACAGGTGGATCATCGGCTTCCCCGACCCCTTCTCAACATCATTGGGGCGTTTCAAAACCCCAACATCATAACACATCTTAGTAATCAAGGATGGGAAGAATAAGCTCTTAGATCTCCCATGGGTGGCTTCTTAAATTTCCCGAACAATGTGCTCCCCCACGTTCACAGGTATCCCATCCATGATAGCAACAATAATCAGAGCCCTCACTGGCGTAACATCTGTGTCATGTGTGGAGGGTATGATCCTGGCACAAATGATGGATAGCCATGTCTTTGCCTCTGCTGTGAAGTCATGTGAATCCACTCCTTTGTGCACTATCAGCAAATTCGGGGTCACCCCATCGTGCAATTTATCTACCAACCACTAGGTTCCCACCTCTTTAGCTTTGTTTCTGTAGACTTCATTGTCAGCATTAGGGAGGCCATAAATTTCATTGATCAGCTCCGGGTTAAAGTGGACCGTCACACCTCGGACGGTCGTGCTTAATGTTCCTTGAAAATCAGTCATCAAGGCATTTGCATAGAATTCCATCACTGTTATGTGGTTGGCCCCATTGGGTTGCGGAGCAAAACACATCCATTCGTTATCCACCAACCTGGCATAGAACCCCGGCATTTTGGGTTCAACCTTATCCATGTTGATGCCCCTTTCCTTGATAATTGTCTTTGACAAAAGATCGTCATATTTGTGCTCACATCTAGGAGATAGGAACCTGGTATGGTCATATGGCTCTTGTCGCACTCCGGGGATTTGTTCAAGTTGAATTTCATGTTGCCCCGACTCCATTTTATGCCTAAAATACCTAGAAAAAAGATCATAAATGTTAAAAACACCTATGGACACTTAAAATAATGTATAAGAAAGTATTTAGGCCAAAGAAATGGGTGAAAAAGGGCCCGGGAAGAGCTGTGCGAAGCTACTATTTTTCTCCAAAAATGGGACTGCCAGGGGTTTACTCTTCGCGTTTGCGTCAAGCATGATGCATGCGAGAAGAGTAAAAAAAATTCTCAGATTTTTTTGGCCTTCGCGTTCGCGTCTAACAGTGCGTTCGCGAAGGAAATTTTTACCCTGGCCCAAATTTTGGCTTTCGCGTTCGCGGGCAGTGCACCGCGTTCGCGAAGGTCATTTCATTGCCCAACCCAGATTTTCTCTGAGGCATTTCTTCAAACAGTGTGTGGGCAACACATTGTTCTTTGATTTTTTACACGGTTGCTCAGAAGTTACCCAAAATATTGTTTTTCACAAAAATCACAAAAACTCTCAACTAAGCCTCACCCAGCAAGCATACAATCAACACACACACAATTGATAATTTAAAATTCAGAAATTTAAACCCTAAGTGTGAAACTTGATTGTTCTTCTAATTTCTACACAAACGAGAGAGAGGAAGAAGTTGAGAAACAAGAGTCAAGAATGCATACCTTTGAGACGAAGATGGAAAATTATAACTACTTGAAGAGAAATGATGATTTGAAATGTCTTTGGGGGTTTTGATAGTAAAAATAACTGTTGGTTGAAATTTTTGGAGTTCAAAGACAAACGATACCTATCCAGAACATTCTTTTGATTTTGTCTCACCTGACCCTACGCGTTCGCCTAGGTGCGATGCGCACACGTAGGGTTAACTGGCGCAGGGGTCGCGAACACGACGTAGGACACGCGAACGCATAGTTCAACCAGCTGGTCAAACACTCGCGAACGCGGTCAACCCTCGCGGACGCGAAGGTCAAACTTTTTCTGAGAATTTCATCGTGATTCTGCGATCACAGAGCTGCTTGATGGCATAGCAGACTTGGTCAGATTGTCCAGTGAAATTTTTTGTGCCTCTTTTGCACTGCGTTTGGCCACCAGGTATCCCTGACCTGCTCAAAACAAATCTAAAAAGTATGAAACTTGGCAGATTAGTTTAAAATAATATACTAAGCTAATCTAGAAAAAGAAAATTTTAAGGATTTAACGTCGTGTTTAATGTCGTGGCACAACGCAAGTCAACATTTACCACTTTTCTCGCCACTTTGAGGATATGAACTGGGCACCTAGCTTTGAATCAAGCTTGTGACCACGGGCGGTGGGGGGTGGTATGTAGATGACCGAGCCAAGCCTTAAATTCTTCATTTTGCACTTCTTGGCCTTCATAAGAGGAATGTTATTTTGCTTTCTTGGTTCTTAAAATTGCAAGATGTATGGCACAAATTTTTCCTCCACGCAACACTCCATTGACTCGTGTAGTTCAACTTCCGTTTCACCACACGATTCCAATGTTGAAAAATGTTTTGAATGTGACTTCAACCTCCCAACTTGAAAATTTTTCCGGATTTTGACATCCTCATTATCCCCCTGAATTGAGTCAATTTCAACAAAATTTTCAATCACTCCGGTTGACTCAAATTTCATATTTTTGTTGGCATCAAAAACACCCATGGAGTCGGTTGGCGGATGTTCAAGGCTTGATTCCTCAAAGTAGCACTCTTTCTCCCCCTCGGAATTGAACTCTTCTTGATTTCCATCCACACTTTCCACTTGAGAAGCATGATAAGTCTCAATCAATGCTTGCATTTGATCCTCCAAAGTGCAGATGTGTTCATCATTTTGGGCAACATTAAGTTCCAATTCTTCAAGCACAAAGTTGTGCTTTTCCTCTTTTTCTAGAATAGCCTCCAACATGTGCATCATTCTCTCATCTTGAGCATTTTGAGAGTTCTTCTTGGCTTTGTTCAATTGCCAAGGAGGAATTTTCATCTTCTTGGCTATAACTCACATCCAAGGCTTTATGAGCCCTTGAAGCTTCAATCATTGCATCCATTTGTGAGTGTAGCCTTTCAAGCGCCAAATCATTTTGGAGAGTAGTCTCCAAAAGTTCTTCCGAAGCATTTTGCTCACTGTTTCCTTCTTCAAGTAAGCACTCCAACATGAGCTTGAACTCTCCATTTTTACCATGCTCAATTTCCTCATCTTCATGGCCCCTAAAATTTCCATCACAAAAAGTAGATACATCAAAGTAGGGGCTCGGGGAGGGGACGGATAAATACAAACAATCATCCCAACGACCATTTTGGCAACCATACCTATCACAAATACTCCACTCATGGGTTTGAAATTGTGCGCACAAGTTATCCCCGAGAGAATTTAAACAAATTTTCCACGAGTGTGGACCTCCAGAATAAGGACAAGGGTTATCAAAATATGAACAACTACCATCCGACCAATATTCATTATATGATGCCATATATTTTTTTTTAATGAAAAATTAAGAAAATAAACAAGAAAAAATAATTACACAAATATTCACAAGTTTGGATCAAAGCACTTAAGCTTACTTCTCCAACAACCTAAGTTACGCCAATTGTTTTCCGGCAACGGCGCCAAAATTTGATACGCTCAATTTACACCTTAAAAGAGTGCAAGCGATCGTTGTCAAATATAGTAACCCAACAAGGTTGGGGTCGAATCCCACAGAGAACAATATGAGGGCGATTAGGAATGCTAGAGAGTTATCACATATCGCGCAATGCCAAACAAATAAGATTTTTGGTTTTGTAAAGTGTTTATAACTAAATGTGAAAATATAAACTGTAACGACCCAGCCGGTCGTTTTGTTTGTTGGGACTCCGTTCCCGTAAATGACTCTTTCCATAGTGGCTACTCGTGCCTTATGACTTGTGTGGGCAGGTAGTTCGAGATTCAGAAATGATTTGTCCAGTTCAGGAACACTTGGTTCCTTAAGGCTAGCCTATTTGGCTAATTTTGGTTTCGAGCAACATTTTGCGCAAACGACCTCACAATCAAGTTCTGACAGCTCCAACAGCTCCGGATGATGAGTATTTTGGCACCTGAATTGGAATTTAGGATTTCACAAGATTTAGAATTCAACCTGGAATTGGACCTCATGATATCATGGTCCTAATGGAATTACTGAACTGGTAATAGTTCCGTATAGTCATTTATGACTTGTCCGCAAAATTTGGGGTCATTCCAAGCAGTATAGAACCGTTCAGCGTATTGGTGAGCCATTGAAATTTTCTTGAAATCTTAAGTTTGGAACTAAGGGGTTTTGGAGAGTGATTACTAGTTTGGATGATGTTTTGAGTGTTCCGAGAGTGCGAGCGAGTCCGTCTTATGATTTGGGACTTGTTGGTATAATTTGTCGAGGGCTCGGGTGGGCCCAGGGGTCTCCCGGACCCCAAGCGGGGTCAAAAACCAGCAATTTCATAGCTGGTGGGAATTTTCTAGTGTGACCGCACCTGTGGTCCATGAGCCGGCTCCGCAGGAGCGGACCAGGCTCCACAGGCGCGACCTCCCCAGGGCCCAGGACAAATCGCAGGAGCGACCTTCCTTCGGCAGGAGCGGCTCCACAGGCGCGAGTTTTCCCATGGCCCAGGCCCATCGCAGGCGCGATCAATTTCACGCAAGTGCGAGTCCGCACCTGCGATCCAAAGTGCGCAAGAGCGAGAACCCCAAGGCCCAGGCCTTTTCGCAGGTGCGACCCTTTTTTCGCAGGTGCGAGTCCGCACTTGCGATCCAAGGTTCGCAGGGGCGGAAACTGCTGGGAAGTTAATATAAAAGGCCAATTTCGTGAATTTTCTTCCCAAACACAATTTTTCCTCCATTGTTGCACACCCCAAGAGCTCCAGAGCAGTGATTTCGGCCTAATTACTCAGGTAAGTAATTCTTTGGCTTTCCGCATGTTCATTACTTCAAATCTTGATGAATTCCACTTCCATAATCCATGAAAATTCATAAAAATCAATGGGAAGGCTTTGGAAAAATAGAGGGTTTTGAGAAAAATTGAATTTCTAATTTTTGGGCCATTATAGGATGATTAATTGAGTTAATCTTGATCCTTAGGCGACGTATAGCTCATTTCTTCAAGAATCATAATTTTCCGGACGCCGAGGCTCGGTGTTGAATATTCCAAGTACGTCAAGAATGTATTTTAAGGGAAATCCCTGATAAATCCTCCTCGATTCCTCCTAATTTAATATAATTATGTGTTTTTGGCTAGTTGCGAGCCATCGAAGGTAATTCAGAGGATTCGTGCGTCTTGTTGATTGGTCCGTTGACCAGAGGAGTACTTGTCCAGGTGAGTCTCCTTTCCAAAATTTGTAAGGGGGAAATGTCCCCTAGGCTCCTTATTGCAAATTCTGATTGTTGAGGGGGCTGCGTACGTACCACGTGATGAGAGTTCGTACGTGGCATCTATATTGTATGTTGGGTAGCCGTAGGACCCACGACCATGTTCTAGTTGTTTGTTTGATATTATCGGATGCCTTGTACAAGTTATTTGCCAATATATGATGAAATGGAGCTATGATAGCTTTGAGTTAAATGTACATATTATTCAGCTAAGAAGTATGAATTTCATCAATTGATTAATTGTGTTACTTCTGATGTAACTGATAAAGAGAACGGAGTAAATGAGATAAATCTAAATCCTGAGCTATTGAGCGAAACGAAGGTGGTTGTAAATCCTTCCTGTACTTGATTTATTCCACCATGGTGATATTATGAGAAAATAGGATAATATGACATAAAATCCAAACTTTGACTATCAAGAGAGATGCGAATATCCGATCCCACTAAGCGTTGATGAGTCGGTACCATGGTGTCTACATATATGAATATATATACATTCAACATTCATGCATTCATGGCCCCCGAGACACAGGTATGATTCGTGATTGGGGAGAACTTATATTTTCAACAGCCCCTGAGTCACAGGTTTGATTCGTGATTAGGGAGAAATCAGACTTGGTTTACCAGCCCCTGAGTCATAGGTTTGATTCGTGATCAGGGAAGAATTATACTACTATTTTTATCGGCCCCCGAGTCACAGGTATGATTCGTGATCGGGGAGGGTTTTACTTTACATCATTGGCCCCGAGTCACAGGTATGATTCGTGATCGGGAGAGTATATATATTACGTCATTTGCCCCCGAGTCGCAGGTATGATTCGCCAGCGGGGAGACATATTTTCCCACGAGTCGCATGAATGATTCGCGAGCGTGGAGGTATCGAGTTAGCGCAGGAGTCGCAGGTATGATTCGCGAGCGTGTGGAGCTTTATGACCGAGTCAGTCCTTATGACCCACCCTTATGACTTCGGCCGATAGTCTTGTCCGTGTCGGTTATATATATATATATATATATATATATATATATACATACATAAGCATTTGCATTGAGTTGGGATCGTACGATGGTAAGTTGAGAAACAGTACTTAGTACTGGAAAGTGAACAACCGAGATAATAAGATAAGACATTTCAGATAATGATAAAGAAAATAAGTGATACATATGATCAGCTTACAAAGAAAGGTTATGTTCGAGATTAGTTAACTGTTTGTTGATTACATGTCCATATACTTGATGTATTTTCTCTCATGATTTATTGCTCGGCGTGTACTTTACTTCATTATGTACTGGACCTTAGTGAGTATATATTCTACCTCTCGTCACTACTCTTTACGAGTTTAGACGAGATACTCACTGGGTACATATTTGTTTATATGTACTCATTCTGCACTTGATTGTGCAGGTGTTGAGGCTGGTCTGTCTGGTCGACGGTGTGCTGATAGATACTGAACGCGGTGTCGTTCCATACGGTGAGCTGTCTTCTTGGCGTCATCCTGACAGCACCTCTGGAGCCTTCTAGTTTCATTTTGCTCAGTCTTTTGTTCCAGACTGAGGCTTGTATAATTTTGTATATATATTTCAGTTGATGTATCTATGTAGTCGCCCATTGACACTGTGACACTAGTCCTGGCACATACTTGTTGTAGTTATGTTGGGTTTCGGGGTTGTACATATTTGGCCTAGCTATGGTTCAGCTTGTATCTACGGCCTGGCCTCATATCGTTGTTATATTCCGCATTATATTTGTTATAAATTGTGAATAACTAGAATATCAAGTTCTGGGGTAGTATCTCCTAAGGATTTATATGTTGGCTTGCCTAACCTCGCCGTTAGGTGCCATCACGACCTGAACCGGGTTTTGGGTCGTGACATAAACTAACCTAGAAAGCAAGTAAAATGATCAATGGCAACAAGAGTGAATGCATCGGGCATTACACTCAAGTAACGATCCAATGTATTTCACGATTTTACAATTATGAGTGAGTTAATGTTAATTAGCCACGGATAATAATTGTTAATTAGCTTTTCCCAAAGACTATCAAGACTTCCTAATTGACTTATTCCTAACCCAACTAAGAGATTAATCACTTCCGGGTTTGGCTACAAGTAGTTCAATCCTATCCCTAGGTAGAATCTATAAAATGAGGGTTAAAGCCTCAAGTTCTTGTTAATTAATGTTTCCCAACCCCAAATTATCTTTTCCAAAATTAATTCGGAGTTAATGGGTGAGTCCTAGGGTTACCTAATCCCTTTGGAAACATTCAAGAACAAGAATAATTAAAATAACAAATACCCACTTCATAAATATAATAAAATCATTCAATACACGAGAACAACAAGGTATTTAATCCACACTTTAAATATGAATATTCCCATAAACAAGATGCAAGTGTTAGAAAAATACTACACACTTAGATATTCAATACAAAACAAGGAAATGAAGAAATAAACATAAATGGGTAAGAAATCCTTAACCACAATGGTGAATTCTTCAAGACCCAAGTGTGTGTTCAAAGCCCTAGCTTCAAGAACTTGTTCTTCTCTACTCAAAATTATATTTACAAAGCCAAATATATGTCCAAAGATCTTCCCAGTCGTGTATAAGAATGGGTTGGATATAGAAATTACAAATCTGCCCAGAAGTTTCCCAGAAAATGACCTATGTGTCCGCGTCCAGACCTTCGCGTTCGCGAAGGTATGTGGTTAGTAGTCTTCGCGTTCGCGGTTACCTTGACTGCATTCGCGATGCAATGGGTCTTGAAGCATCGCGTTCGCGGTGAACACCACGCGTTCGCGTAGGCTTAATTCCTCAGTATTTCAATTTGTTCTTCGCGTTTGTGTCTAGGTTACCGTGTCTGCGTTAGTTTAACTTCAGAAGCTACGCGTTCGCACTCTGCCTCTGCGTTCGCGAAGGGCAATTATTTGGGCAGATTTCCCTTGTCCAATTTTGCTCCTTGTTTGACTTGTTTTCACATTATTTTTGCAACAATCAATTCTAAACCATTTGACACCTGAAATATACAAACAAACATCAATAATGTCTTAGTTTCTAAATAAAATTACACAAAAGATTAAGTATTAAGAGGAGATAAGTTGGTAAAATACCAACTTATCATTAATCTCCACAATGCCATGTTAAGTTTCCACTTACAATAGAGTATGATACATTGGTATCATTGTTATGTAAATAAATGAGTGTCATCAAACATTCGATGAATATTAAAGTAACGGGAATATATTTGTATTTTGTCACTCCGCAAGGGGTTGCTTGTTATGGTGAGTTTAACATCGAAGACGATGAAACACTAATAGATTTTTTTAGGACTCTGGATGTATACCGGGTAATTCTTGTGATAAAAATGTTGGAAATGTATGTCAAGGCTGAAGACGTTCGCAATAATGAGATTGCGCAAAGTAGGGATATCCCTCAGTCATCGGGTGGTTATTTTGGAGCAGTTTTAGCCGAACAGGTTCTGGCAAACTTCAATTTGTCTTTGTGTTACGATGTTTATTTTTGATCTATTAAATTTTTATTAACACTCATATATTTCACAAGGAGTGTCGGCCTGATATGAATTTAAAAGTTATGAGCCAACGCCCAATTGGAATATGCCTAGTTCTGGTGTGTTCGATCATGGTGGTCCATCCAGGTGTCATCACCAGCAGGATAATGTCCATAATTGGAAGTCGACATATTATAATTTGTAAGTGAGGTTTTAAAGCTATATGTAAAGTTTTGATCAATTTGAGTAACTCATTATTTTGTTGGTTGTGCAGTGAAAATGAGCTAACTTGAAGGTCCTCTCCTTACTCAATTGCCCGAAGACAACATATTTAATAGGGATATGGCATATGCGCAGAGTCAGGAAGAGAATAGTGATTATGACAACAACGTCGACGAGTCTAGAGATGACACACCCTTGCCTGATGAGAATGATGGTGAGGAGGAAGAGAATGTGGAACTGATTTGATGAGGGAGCATGCTCCACCTCCCGTTAGACCAAGAGTGTACGAGTCCCACGTGCCATTTCATTCAAGGGAGATTCCCTACCTTGATCGTTTTCCAAGTATGCCGAATGTGGATGCCCTAACAAGGGATATCGACAAAATTCAAACAACAATGTGGGAAAAATCTAGAGCAATGGTGCTGTCGAAGGGCATGCTTTTTCCTGATAAAGCGTGCCTATGTCGGGCGGTGTGAATGTACAATGTAAAAGAGTGTCGTGAGATCATGGTAGCAGAGTCATCTCCAGATGTATACAAGGTAGTCTACCGTAAATGGTTTACGGGTTGTAATTAGATGATGCACACGAGAAAGAAAAACAAATATGTAGGTTGTGGGTAAATACATTGGCACCCATAATTGTGAAATGGACACATTTAGTGGGAATCTTTTTAACTTGAATGTTGACTTGATTTCTCCTATCTGGATTCCACACATTGAAGAGTCCATAAGGTACAAGATCAAAGAATGTATAACATCTGTCCACCAGGAATGTGGGTGTACCATTACCAAAAGAATGACATATCTTGGGTGCAAACGTGTGTTTCAAATAGTTTATGGTAACCAGGATAAGTCCTTTGTATTTTTCCCCAGGTTCATGGCCGTATTGAAACACTTTAATTCTAGGATTGTTGTTGAATAGAAGCTTGAGTGGAGTCTAGGAATACCAAAACATATATTTTAATATGTGTTCTGGGCACTTAAACAAGCATTTGATGGTTTTTTGCATTGACGACCGGTAATATCCACAGATGGCACTCATGTCTACGAAAAGTATGATAATAAGTTGTTTATCGTCGTTGCAGTAGATACTAATAGAAGTATATTTACCCTAGATTTTGCTATTTGTGCCAATGAAAGCCAAGAGACACGAACACAAGTTTTGAACCACTTGAAGGAGCACGTTGTCAGACAATGTTCAGGTATTTGTCTAATATCTGATTGGCATGGTGGTATTTCATGTTCTGTACAAAATTTGAGTGCATGGCGGGAACCGTATGCCAACCACCGTTACTGTGGGAGGAACCTGAAGGCCAATTTTCGAAAGGCATATCCCAATATGGATTTGCATGATTTAATATGGATGGCTGCAATAGATCACCAAGAGTGTATATTCAGGAGGCACATGGAATCTATCAGGCGGGAAGATAAAAGAGCCTATCGTTGGTTGATGCGACATGAGCTTGACAAGTGGAGTTTTCACGTGGATGGTGGAAGAATATGGGGAATTTTGACTGCAAATGTATTAGAGTCTTTCAACGAGTTATTGAAGTCTGCACGTGGATTGCCTGTCACTGCCATGGTGCGGATGCCATTCAAGCAGATGGCGGAGAGGTTTGTTGAATGGGCTAGAGGTGCATCGTCATTGATGGAGAGGGGTGTTGAATTATGCCAATACCAATGAAACGATTTTAGAAATACAGGCGGCGAGCACATTGGCATTCATATTTACATTATTGCAACGAGAAAAATATTTTTGAAGTTCGCGCCGCTATCCATCAAAACCAGAGGAATAATAGACACACCGTAAATGAAGCCAGAAGTTTATGATCTTATGGGAAATGGTCCATCTACCACATGTCGTTCCCACATGCCTTTAAGTGCTTTCAACATACAGGTTCTGGGGCAACCAACTATGTTGATAAAGAATGTAGTGTTGTTGCATACTTAAACACCTATAGTGGGCAGTTGCAGCCAGTGGGTGATGAGCATTAATTATTGTTGGAACCATTTAAACCGGTGTATAACAAGGAGTATACACGTCAACAAAAAGTGCAAAAAGAATGCGTATACGAAACCTCATGGATGTTGAGACACCGTTTATGCACGTAAATGTGACATATGCTCGCAAACAAGACACGACCATCGTAAATATCCTTGTAACGACCCAGCCGGTCATTTCACGTATTAGGACTTTGTTCCCTTAAATGAAACCTTCCATAGTGGCTACCCCTTCTTTATGACTCGTGGGAGCGGGCGGTTTGGGATTTGGGAATAAATTGGATGGTTTAGGAACACTTGGATCCTTAAGGTTGGCCTATTTGGCCAAGTTTGACTTCGGTCAACATTTTGAGCAAACGACCTCGGAATCGAGTTCTGACAGCTCCAGTAGCTCTGTATGATAATTTCGGACTTGGGCGTCAGTTCGGCTCGAGTTTCTGATGACCAGGAGCGTTTCGGCGCCCGAAATGGAAATCAGGATTTCCTTACGTTTGGAATTTTGCTTGAAACGAGACTTTATGCTATCGAGGTCCGAACGGAATTCAGGGATCGGGAATAGTTCTGTATAGTCATTTATGACTTGTCTACAAAATTTGGGGTAATTCCGAGTAGTATAGACCCGTTTGGTGCAATGTAATGAATTCTAGAATTTCAAAGTTCTTAAGTTTGATTAATTTGGTTTTGGGGTTGAAATTTGAGTTCCGTTGTTTTTTTTGATGTTCCGGAAGTTCGAGCGAGTCCGTATCATTAATACAGACTTACCGGTGCTTTTGGACTGGGTCCTGGGGGTCTCGGGGGTGTTTTAGACCCGCAGGAGCTAAGTTAGAAAAACCAAAAAAATTTCTGTCTGGTTTCCTTCTATGCGATCGTAGAAGAAGGGATGCGATTGCAGAAAAGTAAATATGCTGGGCCATCCAATTTTCTCTACGATCGCAGACATCTCTCCGCGATCGCATACGGTCCCTTTCCAAATTCTATGCGTACACAGACTCACCCCTGCGTTCGCACAAGTCACCTACCCCCCTCCTAACTGCATGTTCCTCTCTGCGGTCGTAGACCTCACTCCTACGATCGCATAAGCCCACTTCCCTACCCTCAGCAATCGCAGGCCCCATCAATGTGATCGCATAGTGCTTCCTAGGGGCCAAGGTCACTTATTGTCCGCGATCGCACTGAAGAATTTCCTGGGCAGCCTTTAAATGCCCAATTACGGGCTTTCTTCCTCATTTTCCCATTACCAAACTCCATTGAAGCACTTTAGAGCTAGGGAAATGGCTGTCCAAAGCCACTATCATCGAAGGTGAGTGACTTTTTCTCTAAATTATCAAATTTTCATGGAAGTCATCCAACTTTGTTCTTAAAAATATCAAAATCATGAAATTTGGTAGGAATTTCTAGGGCTTTAATAATTAGTGAATTATCCCTTTTTAGCCGTGAATTCCTAAATAAATTAGGTAATTATGATCCTTAGACTACGGGTAATTTAATCCTTCAAGAATTTTCAAAATCCGAAAGAGGGGGCTCGGGGTCGAAATTTCAAAAATCGCCAAAAATGTTAAATTTTAGGAATTCTTGATAATTCTCCTTCTTGAACCTTAAATTGATTGAATCATGCTATGTTTGGCTAGTTGTGCACCATCAAGAGTAATTTCGGAGTTTCGGGCGCATCTTTTGATCCGTTCCTTGGTCCGAGGAGTGCTTCGTCGAGGTGAGTCTCCTTTATAACCTTGTAAGAGGGAAATTGTCACCATAGGTGCTCTATGTGTTATATATTTGTATTCTAGGGATGCGTGTGTACCTTTTGACGAGAGCCCGCACGTAGCAACTACAAAGGTTATGTCCGGGTAGTTTTAGGATCACAACATGCCTTGTCTTCTACTTTGAAATGAATTATATGTTATAATTCTTGCTTGGATGTAGCATTGTTTCCTTGAATATTTCATTGATTAAGTATTTGGAAAGATTTGATATGTGAAGTGAACCTAGTAATTGGTATATGTAGGTTTCCGCTTTGCAAGTTACATTCCGCAAGTGACGTGTAATTCCTTCAACTCTTAGGGGAGCGGGCCATACGACATGGCGAATATATATAGTGCACTCCTGGTTCAGGCCGGTCGATCCCCGATAGTGCACAGGGACTTACATGAGAATGCACTCTTGGTACGGGGCGGTCGATCCCCGACAGTGCATGGACAAAGTTACCTTATGATATGATATGATTACACTGATGGATGCACTCTTGGTACGGATCGGTCGATCCCTAACAATGCGTAGTTGAGTTATTGGTAAGCATGCACTCTTAGTACGGGCCGGTAGATCCCCGGCAGTGCATAGCTCTTTTGTATGATTACATTATCGGCATGCACTCTTGGTACGGGTCGGTCGATCCCCGGCAGTGCATAGCTATTCTTCCCCCTGATTCCATTCAAATATTTTACTCTTCAGTGCGTAGGGATGCTCGGTATTATTTCCCGACTTATGATTTGACGATTGTTTGAGAAAGACTAAAAGGGAAGTTGCTATTGTTTGAATAATTATTTGAGAACTCTGTGATATTTCCTTATTATTTGTACCCTACTACATGTCTTGCTTTCCTTATATCCTGCTTTACTTTATTACTGCTAGACCTTAGTGAGTATCAAGTCGACCTCTCGTCACTACCTCTTCGAGGTTAGACGGGATACTCACTGGGTAATTATTTATACATATGTACTCATGCTACACTTTCCTTTCTTTCTACACTTGATTGTGCAGGTCCACAGGCTGGTCCGTCTGATTATCAGGCCGGTGCTATATATTGATAGCGTGGTTATACTTTACGGTGAGCTGCTTTCCCGGTGATTTCCTAGCAGCACCCTGGAGTTCTTTTGTTATATCCTCTATCTATTTCATTCGGGCTGATACCCTATGTATATTGTAGTCATTGTGTATTTAGTAGTTTCCCGTGACACTAGTTCCTGGCACACACGCGGTATATATTTTGGGTATTGGGTTGTATATCTATGTATATTTTTTATTTCGTCCTTGTATTTACTATGATTTTACCTTCACTCAAGGCTAGTATCAGGTTGGTTGTTTTAAACTTGTAATTATTGACTTGTTTGATCGAACGGAAAGGGTATCACCTAGTGAATGTTATTTCGGCTTGCCTAACCCCGTTGTTGGGCGCCATCGCAACCTTAATTAGGATTTGGGTCGTGACAACGTGGTATCATAGCTCTAGGTTCACATAGTCTCACGAGTCACGGGAAAACCTAGTAGAGTCTTGCGGATCGGTACGGAGACGTTTGTACTTATCTTCAGGAGGCTATAGGGTGTTAAGAAACTCCTTTTGTTTGTATCCTATCGTGCAGTCGGGGATGTACTCAATGCCCAGCCCAGATTTTCTCTGAGGCATTTCTTCATACAGTGTGTGGGCAACACATTGTTCTCTAATTTTTTACACGGTTGCTCACAAGTTACCCAAAAAATTATTTTTCACAAAAATCACAAAAACTCTCAACTAAGCCTCACCCAGCAAGCATACAATCAACACACACACAATTGATAATTTAAAATTCAGAAATTTAAACCCTAAGTGTGAAACTTGAGTTTTCTTCTAATTTCTACACAAACGAGAGAGAGGAAGAAGTTGAGAAACAAGAGTCAAGAATGCATACCTTTGAGATGAAGATGGAAAATTATAACTACTTGAAGATAAATGATGTTTTGAAATGTCTTTGGGGGTTTTGAGAGTAAAAATAAATGTTGGTTGAAATTTTTGAAGTTCAAAGACAAACGATGCCTATCCAGAACGTTCTTTTGCTTTTGTCTCACCTGACCCTACGCGTTCGCCTAGGTGCGATGCGCACACGTAGGGTTAACTGGGGCAGGGGTCGCGAACACGACGTAGGACATGCGAACGCATAGTTCAACCAGCTGGTCAAACACTCGCGAACACGGTCAACCCTCGCGGACGCGAAGGTCAAACTTTTTCTGAGATTTTCATTATGATTCTGCGATCGCATTTTTGCCCTCAAAAGAAATTCTGCGATCGTAGAGCTGCTTGATGGCATAGCAGACTTGGTCAGATTGTCCAGTGAAATTTTTTGTGCCTTTTTTGCACTGCGTTTGGCCACCCGGTATCCCCGACCTGCTAAAAACAAATCTAAAAAATATGAACTTGGCAGATTAGTTTAAAATAATATACTAAGCTAATCTAGAAAAATAATTAAGGATTTAACGTCGTGTTTAACGTCGTGGCACGACGCAAGTCAACTTTTACCATTTTTCTCGCCACTTTGAGGATATGAACTGGGCACCTAGCTTGGAATCAAGCTTGTGACCACGAGCGGTGGGGGGTGGTATGTAGATGACCGAGCCAAGACATAAATTCTTCATTTTGCACTTCTTGGTTCTTCAAATTGCAAGATGTATGCCACGAATTTTTCCTCCACGCAACACTCCATTGACTCGTGTAGTTCAACTTCTGTTTTACCACATGATTCCAATGTTGAAAAATGTTTTGAATGTGCCTTCAACCTCCCAACTTGCAAATTTTTCCGGATTTTGACATCCTCATTATCCCCCAGAATTGAGTCAATTTCAACAAAATTTTCAATCACTCCGGTTGACTCAAATTTTTATATTTTTGTTGGCATCAAAAACACCCATGTAGTCGGTTGGCGGATGTTCAAGGCTTGATTCCTCAAAGTAGTACTCACTCTCCCCCTCGGAATTGAACTCTTCTTGATTTCCATCCACACTTTCCACTTGAGAAGCATGATAAGTCTCAATCAATGCTTGCATTTGATCCTCCAAAGTGCAGACTTGTTCATCATTTTGAGCAACATTAAGTTCCAAGCACCAAGTTGTGCGTTTCCTCTTTTTCCAGAATAGCCTCCAACATGTGCCTCAGTCTCTCATCTTGAGCATTTTGAGAGTTCTTCTTGGCTTTGTTCAATTGCCAAGGAGGAATTTTCATCTTCTTGGCTATAACTAACATCCAAGGCTTTTTGAGCCCTTGAAGCTTCAATCATTGCATCCATTTGAGAGTGTAGCCTTTCAAGCGCCAAATCATTTTGGAGACTAGTCTCCAAAAGTTCTTCCAAAGCATTTTGCTCATTGTTTCCTTCTTCAAGTAAGCACTCCAACATGAGCTTGAACCCTCCATTTCTACCATGCTCAATTTCCTCATCTTCATGGCCCCTAAAATTTCCATCACAAAAAGTAGATACATCAAATTGGGGGCTCGGGGAGGGGACGGATAAATACAAACAATCATCCCAACGACCATTTTGGCAACAACAACTATCACAAATACTCCACTCATGGGTTTGAAATTGTGCGCACAAGTTATCCCCGAGAGAATTTAAACAATTTTTCCACGAGTGTGGTCCTCCACAAAAAGGACAAGGGTTATCAAAATATGAACAACTACCATCCGACCAATATTCATTATATGATGCCATATATATTTTTTTAATGAAATATTAAGAAAATAAACAAGAAAAAATAATTACACAAATATTCACAAGTTTGGATCAAAGAACTTAAGCTTACTTCTCCAACAACCTAAGTTACGCCAATTATTTTCCGGCGACGGCGCCAAAATTTGATACGCTCAATTTACACCTTAAAAGAGTGCAAGCGATCATTGTCAAATATAGTAACCCAACAAGGTTGGGGTCTAATCCCACATAGAACAATATGAGGGCGATTAGGAATGCTAGAGAGTTATCACATATTGCGCAATGCCAAACAAATAAGATTTTTGGTTTTGTAAAGTGTTTATAACTAAATGTGAAAATATAAACTGTAACGACCCAGCCGGTCGTTTTGTTTGTTGGTACTCCATTCCCGTAAATGACTATTTTCGATAGTGGCTACTCGTGCTTTATGACTTGTGTGGGCAGGTAGTTCGAGATTCAGAAATGATTTGGCCAGTTCAGGAACACTTGGTTCCTGAAGGCTAGCCTATTTGGCTAATTTTGGTTCCGAGCAGCATTTTGAACAAACGATCTCGGAATCGAGTTCTGACAGCTCCGGATGATGATTTCGGACTTGGGAGTGTGTTTGCCTCAGGTTTCTGATGACCTGAGAGTATTTCGGCACCTGAATTGGAATTCAGGATTTCATAAGATTTAGAATTCAGCCTGGAATTGGACCTCATGATATCATGGTCCGAATGGAATTACTGAACCGGCAATAGTTTTGTATAGTCATTTATGACTTGTCCTCAAAATTTGGGGTCATTCCGAGCAGTATTGAACCGTTCAGCGTATTGGTGAGCCATTGAAATTTTCTTGAAATCTTAAGTTTGGAACTAAGGGGTTTTGGAGAGTGATTCCTAGTTTGGATGATGTTTTGAGTGTTTCGAGAGTTCGAGCGAGTCCGTCTTATGATTTGGGGTCATAGCTGGTGGGAATTTTCTTGTGTTACCGCACCTGCAGTCCAGGAGCCGGCTCCACAGGAGCGGACCAGGCTCCGCAGGCGCGACCTCCCCAGGGCCCAGGACAAATCGCAGGAGCGACCTTCCTTCCGCAGGAGCGGCTCTAGAGGAGCGGACCGGGCTCCGCAGGCGCGAATTTTCCCAGGGCCCAGGCCCATCGCAGGCGCGACCAATTTCACACAAGTGCGAGTCCGCACCTGTGATCCAAAGTCCGCAAGTGCGAGAACCCCAAGGCCCAGGCCTTTTCGCAGGTGCGACCCTTTTTCCGCAGGTGCGAGTCCGCACTTGCGATCCAAGGGTCGCAGGGGCGGAAACTGCTGGGCAGTTAATATAAAAGGCCCATTTCGTGAATTTTCTTCCCAAACACATATTTTCCTCCATTGTTGCACACCCCAAGAGTTCCAGAGCAGTGATTTCGGCCTAATTACTCAGGTAAGTAATTCTTTTGCTTCCCGCATGTTCATTACTTTAATTCTTGAAGAGTTCCACTTCCATAATCCATGAAAATTCACAAAAATTCCATGGGAAGGCTTGGGAAAAATAGAGGGTTTTGAGAAAAATTGATTTTTTTTTATTTTTGGGCCATTATATGATGATTAATTGAGTTAATCTTGATACTTATGCGACGTATAGCTCATTTCTTCAAGAATCATAATTTTCCGGACGCCGAGGCTCGGAATTGAATATTCCAAGTACGTCAAGAATGTGTTTTAAGGGAAATCTTTGATACCTCCTCATTGATTCCTCCTAAATTGATATAATTATGTGTTTTTGGCTAGTTGCGAGCCATCGAAGGTAATTTGGAGGATTCGTGCGTCTTGTTGAATGGTCTGTTGACCGGAGGAGTACTTGTCCAGGTGAGTCTCCTTTCCAAACTTTGTAAGGGGGAAATGTCCCCTAGGCTCCTTGTTGCTAATTGTGATTGTTGAGGGGGCTGCGTACGTACCACGTGACGAGAGTCCGTACGTGGCATCTATACTGTATGTTGGGTAGCCGTAGGACCCACGAGCATGTTCTAGCTGTTTGTTTGATATTATCTGATGCCTTGTACAAGTTATTTGCCGGTATATGATGAAATGGAGCTATGATAGCTTTGAGTTAAATGTACATATTATCCAGATAAGAATTATGAATTTCATCAATTGATTAATTGTGTTACTTCTGATGTAACTGATAAAGAAAACGGAGTAAATGAGATAAATCTAAATCCTGAGCTATTGAGCGAAAAGAAGGTGGTTGTAAATCCTTCATGTTCTTGATTTATTCCACCATGGCGATATTATGAGAAAAGAGGATAATATGACATAAAATCCTAACTTTGACTATCAAGAGAGATGCGAATATCCGATCCCGCTGAGCGTTGATGATTCGGTACCATGGTGTCTACATATATCCAAAGTCACAGGTATGATTCGTGATCGGGGAGAATTTATATTTTCAACAGCCCCTGAGTCACAGGTTTGATTCGTCATCAGGGAGAAATCAGACTTGTTTTACCATCCCCTGAGTCGCAGGTTTGATTCGTGATCAGGGAAGAATTATACTACTATTTTTATCGGCCCCCAAGTCACATGTATGATTCATGATCGGGGAGGGTTTTACTTTACATCATTGGCCCCGAGTCACAGGTATGATTCGTGATCGGGAGAGTATATATATTTATGTCATTTGCCCCCAAGTCGCAGGTATGATTCGCGAGCGGCGAGAGATATTGGCCCACGAGTCGAATGAATGATTCGCGAGCGTGGAGGTATCGAGTCAGCGCATGAGTCGCATGAATGATTCGCGAGCGTGTGGAGCTTTATGACCGAGTCAGTCCTTATGACCCACCCTTATGACTTCGGCCGATAGTCTTGTC
>ML280125.1:0-10179 GCA_005239495.1 Nicotiana undulata | reverse complement strand
GTGTCTGTTATATATATATATATATATATATATATATATATATATATATATATATATACATACATAAGTATTTGCATTGAGTTGGGATCGTACGATGGTAAGTTGAGAAATGGTACTGAGTACTGGTAAGTGAACAACCGAGATAATAAGATAAGACATTTCAGATAATGATAAAGAAAACAAGTGATACATATGATCAGCTTGCAAAGAAAGGTTATGTTCGAGATTAGTTACCTGTTTGTTGATTACATGTCCATATACTTGATGTATTTTCTCTCATGATTTATTGCTCGGCTTGTACTTTACTTTATTATGTACCGGACCTTAGTGAGTATATATTCTACCTATCGTCACTACTCTTTACGAGTTTATACAGGATACTCACTGGGTACATATTTATTTATATGTACTCATGCAGCACTTTCTTTTCTTTTCTGCACTTGATTGTGCAGGTGTTGAGGCTGGTCCGTCTGGTCGTCCGTCTGCTGATAGATACTGATCGCGGTGTCATTCCATAAGGTGTGCTGTCTTCTTGGCGTCATCCTGACAGCACCTCTAGAGCCTTCTAGTTTCATTTTGCTCAGTCTTTTGTTCCAGACTGAGGCTTGTATAATTTTGTATATATATTTCACTTGATGTATCTATGTAGCCGCCCATTGACACTGTGACACTAGTCCTTGCACACACTTGTTGTAGTTATGTTAGGTTTTCAGCTTCTATCTACGGCCTGACCTCATATCACTGTTATATTCCGCATTATATTTGTTATAAATTGTAAATAACTAGAATATCGAGTTCTGGGGTAGTATCTCCTAAGGATTTATATGTTTGCTTGCCTAACCTCGCTGTTAGGTGCCATCACGACCTGAACCGGGTTTTGGGTCGTTACAGCTTGGTATTAGAGCGCTTAGGTTCACATAGTCTAACAAGTCACGGGCAAACTCTGTAGAGTCTTGCGGATCGGTACGGAGACGTCTGTACTTATCTTCAGGAGGCTATAGAGTGTTAGGAAACTCCTTTTGTTCAGAATCTATCGTGCAGTTGGCCTTATACTCAATTTGTCCTTCTATTCTTTCACAGATGGTGAGAACGCGTACTTTTCATGATCTCGATTTGGGGGAGGCTGCTACCCCTGCCGCTCGAGGATGAGGTCGAGGCACCCGGGGTAGGGCTTCTTCTGGTAGGAGGGGGCGAGGGCATCCCGAAGCTACACCAGCCGCACCAGTGGATGATCAGTACATTGATGAGCAGGAGGAGTTGCCTCCAGTAGCACCACCTCTAGTGGACTTTATGACGGCATCAGGCTTTCAGGAGGTCATGGGCCGCATGTGAGATTCATGGACACGATGTCACAGGCAGGCATCCTTCCATCGAATCCTGCCACCTCTCAGGCAAGAGGGGGAGTTCAGACCCCTACAACTCAGACTATAAGACCACATCATACTCCAGATATTACGCCGGTTGTTAGAATTCATCCTGGGTTAGAGGCATCAGGATCCAGGCCAGTTCCGAGAGGGGATCCACATAAGTTATTGGGTATATGGACGCAGCTACACCCTCCGGACTTCAGGGGTGAGCGGGGAGAGGATGCCCAGGACTTTCTGGAGAGGTGCAGGGACAGACTGCACAACATGGGTATATTGGAGTCTCACGGAGTTGATTTCACTTCCTTCCAGTTTAAGGGCAAAGCTCGTCGGTGGTGGCAGTCATATTTGCTGGGCAGGCCAGCCGGTTCTCCGCCAGTCACTTGGGATCAGTTCTCCCAGCTATTCCTGGATAGGTACATTCCTCCATCTGAGAGGGAAGACTTGCGGGCTCAGTTCGAGAGACTTAAGCAGGGGCACTTGTTNGTTCGTCGGTTTGTAGCAGGTTTGCATCCTGGCATCAGGACTTCTTTAGCTAGAGAGGTGGAGTTGGGCACTCCATTTTAGACAGTGGTTGAAATAGCTCGTCGTATAGAGGGCTATCGTGTCAGGGATAGGAGTCTGGGCCAGTCAGGGCAGCACGGACAACATGACAAGAGAGCTAGATTCACCGGGGACTTCAGAGGTACATCAGGCAGGGTCAGGGTCAAATTGCTAGCGGTCAGTCCAGCCGGTGTTCCTATACACCACCTTCAGTACCTGCTAGAGTGGCTCCAGTCAGGCCGCAATTCAGTGCCATGCCGGATGTTACTCCAGCCATTGAAGGTTCTGAGTCCTCGGGTCAGCAGGATATGCCCCAGGTGAGGTGTTATGAGTGTGGAGACATGGGCCACGTGAGGAGAATTTGCCCCCATTATAAGGGAAAGGCAGTGCAGTAGAGCCATCAGCCCAGGGTCCCAGCACTAGCAGCTCGAGCACCGAGGGGTGGAGGTCATATTGGCAGGGGCCGTCCAAGAGGGGAGGCCAGCCGGGTAGAGGTCATTCATCTCCAGCTCGATCTGGGGGAGCTCAGCCATCAGGTGCCCCAGTACGTCTCTATGCCATCCCAGCCAGGGCAGACGCAGTAGCTTCAGATACGGTGATTACAGGTACCATTTAAGTCTGTGGTAGGGAGGCTTCAGTGTTATTTGATCCAGGGTTTACATACTCTTATGTTTCAGCTTTATTTGCTCATTCTCTTGATCTTGTGCGTGAGTCCTTGGGATCTCCTTTGTATGTATCCACTCCTGTGGGCGACTCTGTGGTGGTAGACCGGGTCTATCGGGCTTGTGTGGTTACTTTCTATGATTTTCAGACCAGAGCCGACTTATTATTTCTCGATATGGTTGATTTCGAGGTTATTTTTGGCATGGATTGGCTATCCCCTCATCATGCCGTCTTGGATTGTTATGCCAAGACCGTTACGTTAGCCATGCCCGAGTCGCCGAGGCTAGAGTGGAGAGGTGCTTCAGCTAGTTCTTTCAGCCGAGTTGTTTCTTTCATAAAGGCTCGACACATGGTCGGGAAAGGGTGTCTAGCCTATCTTGCTTATGTGCGGGACACTACCGCCGAGTCACCTACTGTTGATTCAGTACCTGTCATCCGTGAGTTTCCGGATGTGTTTCCCTCAGATCTTCTAGGCATGCCTCCAGACCGGGATATTGATTTCTGCATTGATCTAGCACCAGATACTCAGCCTATATCTATCCCTCCTTATCGTATGGCTCCTAAGGAGCTAAAGCAGTTGAAGGGGCAACTGGAGGAAGTATTGGCCAAGGGTTTCATCAGGCCTAGTGTGTCGCCTTGGGGTGCTCCTGTGCTTTTTGTGAAAAAGAAACATGGATCTTTGCGTATGTGAATTGACTATCGCCAGCTGAACAATGTAACTATCAAGAATAAGTATCCTCTGTCTCGCATTGATGATTTATTTGATCAGCTTCAAGGTGCGCGTGTGTTCTCCAAGATTGAATTAAGATCGGCGTATCACCAGTTGAGGATTTGAACTTCTGATGTTCCGAAGACTGCATTCCGCACCAGATATGGTCACTATGAGTTCTTGGTGATGTATTTTGGCTTGACTAATGCCCCAGCAGCTTTTATGGATTGGATGAATAGGGTATCCATGCCTTATATTGACTCGTTCGTTATTGTTTTCATTGATGATATTTTGATTTATTCGCGGAGCTTGGGTGAGCATGAGCAGCATTTGTGGGTAGTGTTTCAGACCTTGCGAGAACAGGAGCTATATGCTAAGTTCTCCAAGTGCGAGTTCTGGCTAGAGTTCATAGCGTTATTGGGCCATATAGTATCAGGTGAGGGTATTAAGGTTGATCCACAGAAGATTGAGGCAGTCTAGAGTTGGCCTCGCCCTACTTCAGCTACGGAGAAAAGGAGTTTTATGGGTTTGGCGGGTTATTATCGTCGCTTTGTCGAGGGATTTTCTTCAATTGCCGCTCTATTGACTAGATTGACTCAAAAGAATGCCCCATTTCAGTAGTCGGTTGATTGTGAGGCGAGCTTTCAGAATCTCAAATCAACTTTGATATCAGCACCAGTTCTTTCATTACCTTCTAAGTCAGGGCCCTATACCGTATATTGCACGCGTCGGGTTGGGATGTGTTTTGATGTAGTATGGCAAAGTTATCACTTATGCCTCGCGGAAGCTGAAGGTTCATGAGAAGAACTACCTTGTTCATGATTTGGAATTGGCAGCGATCGTTCATGCTTTGAAGATATGGCAGCATTACCTGTATGGTGAATCTTGTGAGGTCTATATGGACCACCGCAGCCTACAGTATTTGCTTAAGTAGAGAGATCTTAATTTGAGGCAGCGTAGGTGGCTTTAGTTGTTGAAAAACTATGACCTTACCATTTTGTATCATCCGGGCAAGGCAAACGTGGTAGCGGATGCTTTGATCAGGCGTGCAGCCAGCATGGGAAGTTTAGCCTATATTTCAGCTGAGGAAAGGCCTTTAGCCTTGGACATTCAGTCCTTGGCCAATCAGTTAGTTAGATTAGATCTTTTAGAGCCTCGTCGAGTCTTGGCACATGTGGTAGCTCAGTCTTCAGTGCTTGGGGAGTTCAGGGCTCGATAGTTTGAGGAACTGCGTCTAGCAGAGCTCCGGGATACTGTGATTCAGGGCATGGCCAAGGATGTTACTTTAGGAGAGGACGGTGTTTTGAGACTTCAAGGCAGGCTGTGTGTTCCAGATGTTCATGGTTTTAGGGAGAGAAATCTAGCAGAGGCTCACAGTTCCAGGTATTCTATCAATCTAGGGGCGACAAAGATGTATCGTGATTTGAAGCAGCATTTCAGGTGGAGGCGGATGAAGAAAGACATTGTTCAGTATGTAGCTCGATGTCTTAATTTCCAGCAGGTTAAGTACGAGCATCAGCGGCCAAGAGCTCTATTTCAGCAGATGCCCATTCCTCAGTGGAAGTGGGAGCGCATTACCATGGAATTCGTATCAGGGTTGCCTCGGAATTTGCGGAAGGTTGACGCTGTTTGGGTCATTGTTGATAGATTGACCAAATCGACGCATTTCGTTCCTATGGCCACTACTTATACTACAGAGAAATTGGTTCATTTCTATGTTCGTGAGATCGCCAGGTGGCATGGCGTGCCACTATCTATCATTTTAGATCGAGGTCCTCAGTTCACGTCACACTTCTGGAGAGCTTTGCATTGGGAGATGGGTACTCGATTAGACCTCAGTTTAGCTTTTCATCCTCAGGCTGACGGCCAGTCAGAGCGTACAGTTCAGATTCTGGAGGATATGCTCAATCCTTGTGTGATTGATTTCGGAGGTCAGTGGGACCAGTTCTTGCCTTTGGCAGAGTTTGCATATAATAATAGTTACCAGACCAGCATCCAGATGGCTCCATTCGAGGCTTTATATGGTCGGCGATGCCGTTCTCCGATTGGGTGGTTTGAGCCTGGTGTGGCTAGGCTATATGGTACTGACAAGGTCAGGGATGCTTTAGAGAAAGTGAAGATTATCCATGAGAGGCTTCGCACAGCTTAGTCGAGGCAGAAGAGCTACGCAGATCAGCGGGCTCGAGATGTAGAATTTATGGATGGGGATCATGTTATGCTAAGAGTTTCGCCAATGAAGGGCGTCATGAGATTCGGGAAGAAGGGCAAGTTCAACCCTAGGTATATAGGCCCATTTGAGGTGTTAGAGCGAGTTGGTAATGTTGCTTATAGACTTGCTTAGCCTCCAGCGCTACTAGGAGTTCATCCAGTTTTTCATGTTTCGATGCTTCGGAGGTATCTCGCAGACTTCTCCCATGTGATCGATTATAGTACTATTCAGCTAGATGAGCAGTTGAGCTATGAGGAGGAGCCTGTGGCTATTGTTGATAGACAGGACCGCCAGTTGAGGTCCAAGACAGTTTCAGCGGTTAAGGTCCAGTGGAGGGGCCAACCAGTTGAGGAGGCGACTTGGGAGTCCGAGCAGGATATGCGGGACAGATACCCACAGCTATTCAACACATCAGGTACAATTCTAGACCCGTTCGAGGTCGAACGTTTGTTTAAGAGGGGGAGCATGTAACGACCAAGCCGGTCATTTTGTTTGTTGGGACTCCGTTCCCGTAAATGACTCTTTCCATAACGGCTACTCATGCCTTATGACTTGTGTGGGCAGGTAGTTCGAGATTCAGAAGTGATTTGGCCAGTTCAGGAACACTTGGTTCCTGAAGGCTAGCCTATTTGGCTAATTTTGGTTTCGAGAAGCATTTTGAGCAAACGACCTCGAAATCGAGTTTTGACAGCTCCAGCAGCTCTGGATGATGATTTCGGACTTGGGAGTGTGTTCGCCTTGGGTTTCTGATGACCCGGGAGTATTTCGGCACCTGAATTAGAATTCAGGATTTCATAAGATTTAGAATTCAGCCTGGAATTGAACCTCATGATATCATGGTCCTAATGGAATGCCGGAACTGGCAGTAGTTCCGTATAGTCATTTATGACTTGTCCGCAAAATTTGGAGTCATTCCGAGCGGTATAGAACTATTCGGCGTATTGGTGAGCCATTGAAATTTTCTTGAAATTTTATGTTTGGAACTAAGTGGTTTTGGAGAGTGATTCCTAGTTTGGATGATGTTTTGAGTGTTCCGAGAGTTCGAGCGAGTACGTATTATGATTTGGGACTTGTTGGTATAATTTGTCGAGGGCTCTGGTGGGCCCAGGGGTCTCCCGGACCCCAAACGGGGTCAGAAACAAGCAATTTTATAGCTAGTGGGAATTTTCTGGTGTGACGGCACCTGCGGTCCATGAGCCGCAGGCGCGAGGCTCGCACCAGTGGAAAATAAATCGCAGGCGCGGCTCCAGCCGCAGGAGCCGCCATTCTTCTCGCAGGCGCGGCTCCGCACGCGCGACCTCCTCAGGGCTCAGGCAAAATCGCAGGAGCGACCTTCCTTCCGCATGAGGGGCTCCACAGGCGCGACTTTTCCAAGGGCCCAGGACCATCGCATGCGCGATCAATTTCGAGCAAGTGCGAGTCAGCACCTGTGATCCAAAGTCCGCAAGAGCGAGAACCCCAAGGCCCAGGCGTTTTCGCAGGTGCGACCCTTTTTTCGCAGGTGCGAGTCCGCACTTGCGACCCATTTCGTGAATTTTCTTCCCAAACACAATTTTTCCTCCATTGTTGCACACCCCAAGAGCTCCAGAGCAGTGATTTCGACCTAATTACTCAGGTAAGTAATTCTTTGGCTTCCCACATGTTCATTACTTACATTCTTGATGAATTCCACTTCCATAATCCATGAAAATTATAAAAATCAATGGGAAGGCTTGGGAAAAATAGAGGGTTTTGTGAAAAATTGAATTTCTGATTTTTGGGCCATTATAGGATGATTAATTGAGTTAATTTTGATCCTTAGGCGACGTATAGCTCATTTCTTCAAGAATCGTAATTTTCCGGACGCCGAGGCTCAGAGTTGAATATTCCAAGTACGTCAAGAATGTCTTTTAAGGGAAATCTTTGATAAATCCTACTCGATTTCTACTAAATTGATATAATTATGTGTTTTTGGCTAGTTGCGAGCCATCGAAGGTAATTCGGAGGATTCGTGCGTCTTGTTGATTGGTCCGTTGACCGGAAGAGTACTTGTCCAGGTGAGTCTCCTTTCCAAAATTTGTAAGGGGGAAATGTCCCCTACGCTCCTTGTTGCTATTTGTGATTGTTGAGAGGGCTGCGTACGTACCACGTGACGAGAGTTCGTACGTGGCATCTATATTGTATGTTGGGCAGCCGTAGGACCCACGAGCATGTTCTAGTTGTTTGTTTGATATTATCTGATGCCTTGTACAAGCTTTTTGCCAATATATGATGAAATGGAGCTATGATAGCTTTGAGTTAAATGTACATATTATTCAGATAAGAATTATGAATTTCATCAATTGATTAATTGTGTTACTTCTGATGTAACTGATAAAGAGAACGGAGTAAATGAGATAAATCTAAATCCTGAGCTATTGAGCGAAACGAAGGTGGTTGTAAATCCTTCCTGTACTTGATTTATTCCACCATGGCGATATTATGAGAAAAGAGGATAATATGACATAAAATCGTAACTTTGACTATCAAGAGAGATGCGAATATCCGATCCCGCTGAGCGTTGATGAGTCGGTACCATGGTCTCTTCATATATGCATATATATATATACATTCAGCATTCATGCATTCATGGCCCCCGAGACACAGGTATGATTCGTGATTGGGGGGAACTTATATTTTCAAGAGCCCCTGAGTCATAGGTTTGATTCGTGATCAGGGAAGAATTGTACTACTATTTTTATTGGCCCCCGAGTCACAAGTATGATTCGTGATCGGGGAGAGTTTTACTTTATATCATTGGCCCCGAGTCACAGGTATGATTCGTGATCGGGAGAGTATATATATTATGTCATTTGCCCCCGAGTCGCAGGTATGATTCGCGAGCGGGGAGAGATATTCGCCCACGAGTCGCATGAATGATTCGCGAGCGTGGAGGTATCGAGTCAGCGCACGAGTTGTAGGTATGATTCACGAGCGTGTGGAGCTTTATGACTGAGTCGGTCCTTATGACCCACCCTTATGACTTCGGCCAATAGTCTTGTCCGTGTCGGTTATATATATATATATATATATATATATATATATATATATATATATATATATATATATATATATATATATATATATATATATATATATATATATATATATATACATACATAAGCATTTGCATTGAGTTTGGATCGTACGATGGTGAGTTGAGAAACGGTACTGAGTACTGGAAAGTGAACAACCGAGATAATAAGATAAGACATTTCAGATAATGATAAAGAAAACAAGTGATACATATGATCAGCTTACAAAGAAAGGTTATGTTCGAGATTAGTTACCTGTTTGTTGATTACATGTCCATATACTTGATGTATTTTCTCTCATAATTTATTGCTCGGCGTGTACTTTACTTCATATGACTTGTCTGCAAAATTTGGGGTCATTGCGAGTAATATAGACCCATTTGGTGCAATGTAATGAATTCTAGAATTTCAAAGTTCTTAAGTTTGATTAATTTGGTTTTGGGGTTGAAATTTGAGTTCCACCGTCGTTTTTCATGTTCCGGAAGTTCGAGCGAGTCCGTATCATTAATACAGACTTACCGGTGCTTTTGGACTGGGTCCCGGTGGTTTCGGAGGTGTTTTAGACCCCCGGGAGCTAAGTTAGAGAAACAAAAAAAAATTATGTCTGGTTTCCTTCTCTGCGATTGCAGAGAAGTAATAATGCTGGGCCATCCAATGTTCTCTACGACCGCAGACATCTCTCCGCGATCGCATACGATCCCTTTCCNATCGCATATGGTCCCCTCCCCAACCCTCTTCGGTCGCAGACTCACTCCTGCGATCGCACAAGTCACCACCCCCCTACTGCATGTTCCTGTCTGCGGTCGCAGACCTCACTCCTGCGATCACATAATCCCACTTCCCTACCCTCAGCGATCGCAGGCCCCATCTATGCGATCGCATAGTGCTTCCTGGGGGCCAAGGTCACTTGTTCTCCGCGATCGCAGGCCTGATGCCGCGATCGCACTAAAGGCTTTCCTGAGCAGCCTTTAAATGCCCAATTATGGGCTTTCTTCCTCATTTTCCAATTACCAAACTCCATTGAAGCACTTTAGAGATGGGGAAAAGGCTGTCCAAAGCCACTATCATCTAAGGTGAGTGACTTTTTCTCTAAATTATCAAATTTTCATGGAATTCATCCAACTTTGTTCTTAAAAATATCAAAATCATGAAATTTGGTAGGAATTTCTATGGCTTTAATAATTAGTGAATTATCCCTTTTTAGCCGTAAATTCCTTAATAAATTAGGTAATTATGATCCTTAGACTACGGGTAATTTAATCCTTCAAGAATTATCAAAATCCGAAAGAAGGGGCCCGGGGTCGAAATTTCAAAAATCGCCAAAAATTTTAAATTTTAGGAATTCTTGATAATTCTCCTTCTTGAACCTTAAATTGATTGAATCATGCTATGTTTGGCTAGTTGTGAACCGTCAAGAGTAATTTCGGAGTTTCGGGCGCATCTTTTGATCCGTTCCTTGGTCCGAGGAGTGCTTCGTCGAGGTGAGTCTCCTTTCTAACCTTGTAAGAGGAATATTGTCCCCATAGGTGCTCTATGTGTTAAATATTTATATTTTGGGGCTGCGTGTGTACCTTTTGATGAGAGTCCGCACGTAGCAACTACTATGGTTATGTCCGGGTAGTTTTAGGATCACAACAT
>ML280123.1:141368-158680 GCA_005239495.1 Nicotiana undulata | reverse complement strand
CTTGCCTAACCCCACCGTTAGGCGCCATCACGACCTGGACCGGTTTTGGGTCGTGACAACTTTTTTGTTGAAGACTCTAGACATTCTGCTCTGATAGAGTTTCCCGTGACATGCTGCGTTCATTCTCTTTCCGTCTATGAGGGCTAGCTGCTCATAACGGCTCCTTATCCATTCTGCATCGCTGAGCTCAGCTTCTTGTATGATCTTCAACAAAGGAATCTCCACTTCAGCAGGAATAACAGCTTCAGTACCATAAACCAGCAAGTAGGCAGTTGCGCCGGTTGATGTGCGGACTGTGGTACTGTATCCCAGTAAAGAGAATGGTAGCTTCTCGTGCCACTGTTTGTGATTTTCTACCATCTTTCTCAGTATCTTCTTGATATTATTGTTGGCGTCTTCTACATCTCTGTTCATCTAAGGTTTGTAGGTGTCGCGCCCCCCTTTTTTCTCGCACGGGTTAGGTACGCGGAGATCGGGTTTATGACATTCTGGACAACTCCTTAAAGGAAAAAGGGTTTAAGGAAGAGTCGCCACATAACGATTTTTATAGTGCGTTAGGGCACCTAGAGTTGATAACTCATAAACTAGTTTGCATTACTAGAGATTGGGTAAGGGCTTGAAATTATCCCAAGGGGAAGGTGTTAGGCACCCCTTAAGATCCACAACCGTGGGTCCCAGCCAAGAAATTTTGTGAATTTGGACGGTGAACAAGTAGCAAGTAAAGTTCATATAAGAGGAGATTTCAAACAAGTATGAAAATCTTTAAAGGTTTTGAAAAAACATTAGAATAAACATTTGAAAAGAACTGTCCTAGGTTTAAAATAATATGGATCACATCAATGCAATACCCGGTATATCACTTCCTCAAAGAGGCGGCTACACGTGGTATTAGCGCACTGGTCATCATATCCGTATTCTACCCTTCCCACCCCGTAAAGGTTATTTAAAACGCGTGTGTTGGTCACGAATGCTTATTGCGTGCTATTACCCGTCCGATTCTATAAAACCTGGAGGGTATTTAGGACTACTAATCCTACGCTGTGAGTACTAGGCTGAACTCCTAGGTTTAAAAGGATAAAATTCTAAGCGACATGTAAAACAAATAGGACTACAGATATGGGGAACACATAAGGGCAGATACGGGGCACACTGATCTCTCCACAGATAAACACATAAATAGCACGTCTCAAACACAATCAAAGTATCAAAAACAGGATTTAAAACAAAGATTTTGAGTTGGAAAAATAGTAGGCTTCAGCAGTTTTGGTAAAAAGGAATGCCTTTGAAAACTCAGTAATGCAACGGGAAATAGAGGACAGAATAATTTTTGGAAAAGAATGAATGAGTTCGGAGATCCAGTAATTTAGACATAGAAGCTGGATAGTAGAAACACACATCAGTTTAGAAGAAATCCTCAGTAATAGCATGATTTAAATAACATAGTGATTAAAAGAGAAAGCAAGTGACTTTAAATATCCAGCAGTTTAAACACAATGGGAGTCGGTAGTTTAATGAAAATAGTAGGCTATTTCAGAAACCCAATAAAGTTGAAAATGAAGCAAGAATTTTAAAAGACAGAGTTATTTCAGAAAAGGTAAACTGACTTTGAAAACCAGTAGTTTGAAAACCAATAGAGCAAAAGTCTAATAAAGTTCAGTAGAGAGTAAAGGAATACATGATTTCAAGAATCATTGTTTTGAAAAAAATAGAGTAGGAGTTTAGAGATAAATAGGGTGAACTTCAGAAGGGATAAAAACAAGAGTGAAGCAGCAAAGTTTTAAAGATTTCAAAAGAAGACTAATTTATTCTAATACCAGCCAAGTGTAACACAATTGATTTTGGTTTTAGCACGTATTAGGCCTAAGATTTGCCTAGGCGCGCGTATACATTGCCTATTTATTTTAAAGGGCGAACATGCATATTTAGTTCTGATTTTAAGAGAGATAAATGATGACACATTTGCAGAAAAATGTTTCAACCAATTAACCACATTTTTGGCGAGATTATTAGATTAGGTACACGTTAACTAGACGTTCAACAGAGTATAATTGAAAACAGACATGCTGAAAGCAAATCCTAAGGAACATGATATCTAATGTATGTGGGAATACCTAAAAGACATGGTTTCTAAATGTCATGCTTATGAAAATGCAACTGAAGTACATTATAGCAGTTTTATTACGGGTTGTAGTTATCAACTGTGAGCGAGGCTGATAAAACGATATGACTATAATAGACATGCTGGAATAAAGAACCTAAACAGGATTTCTAATGCATGAGATGCATGTCCTAACCAGGATGTCTATTGCACGCATAGGGAAATAAATCCTATGGTCATGGTTTCTACCTATTACTATACTAACATGCATAATCCCCTCCCTCATTCACTATCCAGCCCCAATATTGTTTACAAGTTATTGCAAACCTGAATAATAAATTACATTAATAAAAGGAAAAATAAGAAGCTACTTCTATAGGGAGCCTTCAATCAGACCCATTTCTTCCAACCCCAATCCTTTCGAGTTTCACAGCCTCACATGGCCTGGGTGCGACAAAGCTCCCTAGGGCCCTCATGGGTCCCTGGCCAATACCAACACCCATAATTGCAAAAGTTGAACAAGTGCAGTGTGGAATTACCAGCCTTGTGTGTCAAAGTTCAATGAGTACTCAGGGGTACTCAAGGCAATGCTCATACGAAGGGGGTAGGACCTAATTTTCTAAAAGTAGTGTGAAGTGCCAGAAGAAGAGAAAAGAGAACTAGAGTTTTGAAAATACAGGATTCAGTTGAGAGACTGAAGAGTTACTTTCAGAAATAGCTTTTGAAAATAAACAGAAGTACAAGCCAATCACATAAGTTCAGCAGTACATAATTTCACACAAGGACAATGGGAATAGGGGACAAATAAACCTCATAAGAATCAGAAAGTTATACATAGATTTAATAAACGTGTTCAAACATAGTTGCACAAATCAGATAGGTTCAGGGGATTAGGGAAGAGCAGGATGACACTAAATAGTAATGGAAGATAGACCTACAGATGCATACAGGGATAGGTAAGGCATATAACAAGCACTGATTCAATCATACACATGTAAGTCTAAAAATCATGACAAGTATTAATAGACAAACAGAAAATTAATTACATGTTAAACAGTAGAAGCACAAGTAGAACACAATTAGGAATATGATAAACTTAAATAGTAGTAAACACATTGGTTTGAAACTTGGAAATTAATTAGAACATACCAGTGAGAAAAGAGCAAAGCAGTATGCAAGATAAAAGTGAGAGCACAATGTTAGCCTTGGCTTACAGCCGGCTAACAGTAGACAAGAATAGAGGAGAGCAGTAATAGAGCAAAGAGCTTTGTAAGAGAGAAAGAGTTCTAGCATAAGAGAGAGAGCTTAGAACAGTATTCTTGTCCGTTTACAATGAAAGAGCAGAAGTATATATATAGTTGAAAGCAAGTAGTAGAAATAAGGTAAAAATCAAAGTCAAGTAGTAATTAAGGAACTCGAAATCAATTAATCAGGGAATTAAGGCACGTACTCCCTTAACTCAAGGGATTTTATTCAAACGGTAAGAATCAGTAATATAGAAGGCAAAAAGAATCAGTACATGATTAATAAGGAAGGAATCAATTTTAGTTCAATAATTATAGACCCCAGAATCCGTAAAAATGGGAATCAGCCCAAGTTTTCCCTTAATTAAAGGGGTCATCTCAAACGGTAAAGAAGAGGGAGCAAATAAGGAAAAGAATTCTCATAGCAAGAGTATAACAATCAGGAAGGAATTCAAACATTGTGAATAATTAGGACCAGGTACATGAAGTATAATTAAGGAAATAATAGCAAGAATCATTTAATAATGCAATCAGCCACATAACAAAGTAAGAGAATGATTTGAAGTTGTAGGAACAAGAAGAGTAGCTGAAAATCAGTAAAGAGTGTCAACACAGGAAATCAGGGATTCGAAATTAGGACTAACTAAGGAGAGCCTTATGTATTTAAGGAAATATTCAGAATTAATAGAGGATATCAATATAGTACTACTCACAATCCTTCAGGGATTCAAAAATGTTGAAAACATTACACATTAGGCAAGAAGCAGTAGAATCAAAGACCAACAACATAGCTAAGGTAATAATCACAAATAATCAAGGTTAGAACATAGCAAACAGATACACACACAAATCGGAGGGACAAATCAGTAGAGACATAATCAAGGTTAAAACATAGTGTTAAAACTAAAGTTTTAACATAATAAATCCTGATTAAAAGTGATAAAAAGTCTAAGCATATGCGAAAATCACTTGAACCTGAGAAATCGTTTGAAGAAGAGTTTCAAAAACCCTAAGTGAAAAACTCGTTTAGAACGGAAAACCTTTAAGAAAAAATATAATAATACTCGTAATAAAACTAGATCTAGTGTAGATCTAAGAAAATCAAAAGGTTCAAAAAGTTAGGGTTTCAGAGATATCAGAGAAAGTAGAAGAACCTGCTGTGAATCTCAGGGATAGTGGTAGTTATGGCATAATCGCGTCAAAACCCCTACTGGAGGAGGCCGGAAAACCACCCAAGCAGGAACCCCAGTAGTTGTTGGGCATGGTAAAGACCATTGAAGGTCTCATATATGAAGTAGACCGGAGAAAGAGGCGTCATGGAGGCTGGTAATCGAAAGGAGGGAGGTCGGATATAGGCGGAGCTTCATCGGAGAAGGGCCGGGAAGGTTCTAGAGAGAAGGGAGAGGGAAAGACCAGAGATAGAGAGAGAGAGTTGGTCTCGAAGAATGAGGGGTCGGGGGGGGGGGGTAGTTGAGAGGTTAATTTAGGCAAGGGACGATCTGGGTCGTTGATCTCATTTGATCAACTGCTCAGATCAATTGGGGGTTGGGCCGGGTAGAGACTTGGTTTGGGTTGGGTAGTTTTAGTGGTCTGATGGGTTAAGGCTGGGGTTTGGGTAATTGGGTCTTAAAATGTGGCTAACAATTAAATAAAATAGGGCTAGTTTTTAAATACCCAATAAAATAGATAATTAATTACTTAAAATATCTAATAATTATGAAAAGGTGAATTTAAGTTTAAATAGGTAGAATTACAATAATTAACCAATATTAAGTGTAAGAAATGCATAAGTTCCGAATTAAAATAGTACAAAATGTCTAATTGGGTCATAATTGCAAAATTGTTATTACTGAAATTAAATAAGACCCAATTGACTAATTCGTGAAATAATTGGATTTTAATAGATAGAAAATGATTATAAATAACATGTTGAGATAGGAAGTATTTTGAAATTATTTAGGGCATAATTTATGAATTAAAATGGGGAAATAGTTTAAGTAAAAATATGGAAAAATAGAGAAAAGTACTCATTATTGCAAAGAGTGATTTTGAAAGCTGATACGCAAGTTAAAAAAATAATTTGAGGAAAAATTGGGTATCAACAGCTGCCCCTCTTTACCCGGGAAGGATGAAAGAGTTGTCGGGTAAAGATATGATGGCCAATTTTGACCGAGTGGAAATTGGACGAGAGATTTAGGCCGCACCCTGGTTTCAGAGTTACCTACATATCCCTGGTTTTACAGAAATCAGGCCGTATGTAGTTCCTGAATCATCGGTGAAATATACCGGCGATGTCTCACAAGAACGGACGCAAGGTGCGAGGTAAGGCAAAATTGGGAGGTCTTACGGGGTTGTTTTGGATAACTGGAGCGGTCCGCTCCTGCCTAGTTTGCTGTTCCGGCTGGATTACATGAAAGTAAATAACAAGCATATATCGTGCATAATATAAATATGATGCAAGTTCCCGTTAGACTATGAATGATGTCTTCGGAAAATTAGGATGATGTCCTTAGACCATGATGTCCTGGGCCATGAATCTCTTGGTACGGGATTCGCAGGCTATGAAATAATATTCTCGGGCCATGAGGATGGTGCCTTCGAACCATGGTGCCTCCGAACCATGGTGCCTTTGAATAATGATATGCAAGTTGAATAAAAGAGATCCTTAGGCCATGAAATGATGTTCTCGGGCCATGAAGATGGTGCCTCTAAACGATGACGCCTTTGGACAAGTTGGCGATATTTCAGACCATGAAGAATGCAGTAGTATGATGTTGACAAGACAGAGCTTAGTCTTGTGATTTGCGAAAGGAAAGAGGGGCAGATCTTAGCCCGAAAGAAAGCGTAAATAAGTAACGTAACGAAAGGTGACTGCTTTGAAAAGGTAGAAAAGAGCTTTGTGTAATGAAGTAAAATGCGGAGAGAGGTAGCGTGGAACCTTGGAAGGCAGAGTGATAGCCTTATGCAATGTAGGAAATGAATGCTGGGAGGTAGCGCTTAACCTCGGAAGGCAAAATGGTAGCCTTATGCAAATATGTGAATGCAGGGGAGGTAGAGCTTAACCTCGGAAGGCAGGATGGTAGCCTTATGCAGTGCGAGAAAATGCAGGGAGACAGTGCTTAGTCTCGGAAGGCAGAATAGTAGCCTTATGCAATGCGAGAAAATGCAGGGAGACAGTGCTTAGTCTCGGAAGGCAGAATAGTAGCCTTATACAATGCGGGAGATAGAAATGCAGAAGAAGGTAGCGTGGAACCTCGGAAGTCAGAATGGTAGCCTTATGCAATGCAAGAAATAAAATGCAAGGGAGGTAGCGTGGAACCCCGGAAGGCAGAATGATAGCCTTATGCAATGCAGGAAATAAATGGGACAGTAAGAGTTCTTAGTTGATGATGAAGTGCGGCGATATGATCATTGTGAATGAAACGTTGCTTGCGATAATAGTAAGCGTCGGCATGTGCGATGAGTTCGAGAGCGTTTCCTTGAGAAGTATGCGTCTTGCGGGGGTAATAGGATTTTTCGGGATTTCGCCGTATTTTTGCCTGCATCCAAAGAAAAATCGTGAGTTCTGTAAAGGGGAGGGTTAGTTCGTATCCCCGCTGGCTTGGCTCAGCCTGTCTGCTTGATGATGATAACTTTTTTTGTACCACAGGGGTAGCGTTGCTAAAACAAGCTGTTTTTTAGAAATAAATATGCATGGTTTTATAAGAAATACGATATAACATATAATTAAGAAAAAAATTTGGATGAACTGACGACCACGACGCGGTTCAAGACATTACAACCTCTCTTTCTACGGAAATTTGAGGGTCCTTCTCAAAATTCTGCCCCAGTTTGATGGGTGAAAGCTTCTGGATGTTACTGGTGCGGTGCTCCGCTGAACTTGCTTCGGAATTTTGAGGTCCCTCCTCAAAATTCGTCCCTAGTTTCCATTCGTGGGGGAAATGAAAACTTTTATTAAAATGTGACCGAACCCATAGGGCTGGATGCCTATGTATCCCCTCTTAAACGGGAATCAGGTTAGGCGTAGTTCAATTTACAGCATTTGAGAAAAGCATAGAGAGTTACACATAGTAACGCTTGACTGCGTCTGATTTGATTTGTTTAGGCCAAACCTCTCCATCCATTTTTGCGAGTATCAGTGCTCCTCCTGTCAGCACTCGGTGAACCATGTACAGGCATTGCCAATTGGGAGAGAATTTCCCTTTTGCTTCGTCTTGATGAGGAAAGATTTTCTTTAACACCAGTTGCCCTGGTGTGAATCGTCTTGGTTTGAATTTCTTGTTGAAGGCTCTGGTCATTCTATTCTGAATATAGCTGACCATGACAAACCGCGTTCATTCTTTTTCCGTCTATGAGGGCCAATTGCTCATAGCGGCTTCTTACCCATTCTGTGTCGCTGAACTTAGATTCTTGTATGATTCTCAGTGATGGAATCTCGACCTCGGCAGGAATGACGGCTTCCGTACCATATACCAACATATAAGGGGTTTCCCCAGTTGACGTGCGGACTGTGGTGCGATACCCCAACAGAGAAAATGATAATTTCTCATGCCATTGCTTGTGCCTTTCTGTCATTTTTCTCAATATCTTCTTGATGTTCTTGTTGGCAGCCTCGACGGCTCCATTAATTTGAGGTCTATATGCTGTAGAATTCTTGTGTTCGATCTTGAAGGTTTCACACATTACTCTCATCAAATCTTTGTTTAGGTTGGAACCATTGTCGGTGATGATTGACTCTGGAACTCTGAACCGACAGACAGTGTGGTCGCGGACAAAGTCGGCCACGGCCTTCTTAGTAACTGCTTTATAAGATGCTGCTTCGACCCATTTGGTGAAATAGTCAATGAAAACCAGAATGAACTTGTGTTCATTGGAGGCTGCAGGCTCGATTGGTCCAATAACGTCCATGCCCCAAGCGGCGAACGGCCAAGGTGAACTTGTTGCATTAATCTCACTAGGAGGTACCTTTATCATATCCCCATGTATCTGACATCGATGGCATTTGCGGACATACTGGATGCAATCTGTTTCCATGGTCATCCAGAAATAACCATCCCGAAGTATCTTTTTTGCTAGAACAAACCCGTTTATATGAGGACCGCATGTACCGGTATGTATTTCTTCCAACAACTTTGTTGCTTCCTTTTCTTCGACACATCTTAGCAAACCCAGATCGGGATTCCTCCTGTACAGGATTCCTCCGCTGTGAAAGAAATTGTTTGATAACCTTCGAAGAGTGCGCTTCTGAGTAGCGTTTGCAAGCTATGGGTACTCTCCCTCTGCCAAATACTCCTTAATATCATGAAACCAAGGCTTTCCATCTGCTTCTTCTTCAACATGGGCGCAGTAGGCCGACTGATTGTGAATCCCTACCGGGATAGGATCAATGAAGTTCTTGTCTGGATGCTGGATCATAGATGACAAGGTGGCCAGTGCGTCAGCGAACTCATTCTGGATTCTGGGGACGTGCCGGAATTCTATCTTTGTGAACCTCTTTCTCAATTCCTCTACACGATGCAGATATGGAAATATTTTGGAATTCTTGGTCGCCCATTCTCCTTGGACTTGGCGTATCAATAAGTCTGAGTCACCAATCACTAATAATTCCTGAACATTCATGTCGATGGCCAAGTTGAGCCCCAGGATGCAGGCCTCATATTCAGCCATGTTGTTGGTGCAAGGGAACCTGAGTTTGGTGGATACCGGGTAGTGCTGACCAGTTTCTGAAATTAAAACTGCTCCAATACCCACGCCTTTGAAGTTTGCAACCTCATCAAAGAACATCCTCCAACCGTCATAGGATTCCGCAATGTCTTCTCCTACGAATGATACCTCTTCATCGGGAAAATACGTTTTCAGGGGTTCGTATTCTCCGTCCACAGGATTCTCAACGAGATGGTCTGCTAGTGCCTGTCCTTTGACATCCTTTTGAGTTATATAAATAATGTCAAACTCGCTCAACAGGATTTGCCATTTGGCTAGCTTTCCAGTAGGCATGGGCTTCTGAAATATGTACTTTAGTGGATCCATACTCTATATGAGGTATGTTGTGTAGGCACAGAAGTAGTGCCTTAGCTTCTGGGCGACCCAAGTCAAAGCACATCAAGTGTGTTCCAATAAAGAATACCGGGCCTCATGTGGGGTGAACTTCTTGCTGAGGTAGTAGATCGCTTGCTCCTTTCTTTCTGTTTCGTGATGTTTCCCTAGAACGCAACTGAAAGCTTCATCCAGTACCGCAAGGTAGAGTAACTGAGGTTTACCTGGCTCAAGCGGTACCATAACTGGCAGTGTTGACAAATACTCCTTGATTCTGTCAAAAGCCTTTTGACAATCCTTGGTCCACTTGGTTGCGGCATCCTTCTTTATCATCTTGAAGATCGATTCACAAATGACTGTAGATTGTGCTATGAATCGATTGATATAATTAAGTCTCCCCAGGAAACTCATAACATCCTTCTTGTTCTTCGGCGGTGGCAATTCCTGAATGGATTTGACTTTGGATGGATCCAATTATATTCCCCGGCGGCTTACAATGAACCCCAGTAACTTCCCAGTAGGAACCCCGAATGCACACTTTGCAGGGTTCAGTTTCAGATTGTATTTTCTTAACCTGTTGAAGAACTTCCTCAAATCTTCCATGTGATCAGCAACTTTCTTTGATTTGATAATGACGTCATCCACATACACCTCAATCTCTTTGTGAATCATGTCATGGAATATAGTAGTCATAGCCCTCATGTAGGTGGCCCCTGCATTCTTCAGGTTGAATGGCATCATCTTGTAACAATACACTCCCCATGGCGTAATGAATGCCGTTTCTCAGCATCTTCCTCATCCATCCAAATTTGATGGTAACCAGCAAAATAATCTACGAAGGACTGCAGCTCATGCTTAGCGCAGTTGTCAATTAGGATGTGTATATTCGGCAAGGGAAAGTCGTCCTTCGGGCTGGCCCGGTTGAGATCCCGGTAGTCGACGCAGACTCTGACCTTTCCGTCTTTCTTTGGCATAGGCACAATGTTGGCTAACCATGTTGGGTATTCGACCACCCAGAGAACCCTGGCGTTGATCTGCTTGGTGACCTCTTCTTTGATTTTCAAACTCATGTCTGGTTTGAACTTCCTGAGCTTTTGCTTTACTGGTAGGCATGTTAGATTGGTTGGCAGCTTGTGGGCCACAATAGATGTAATGAGGCCAGTCATGTCATCATATGACCAGGCGAATATGTCCTCATTTCCCTTAAGAATTCCGTATATTCCTCATTTTCTGACGGCGACAGATGAATGCTGATGCGTGTTTCTTTGACGTTCTCTGTGTTTCTCAGGTTGACGACCTCAGTCTTGTCTAAGTTAGACTTAGGTCTGCTCTCAAAGTTCTCGATCTCTTTAATAATATCCTCAGGTATATCATCCTCGTCTGACTCGGAATCCGTTTGTTGCGTTGCCTCATTGCAGGTCACTGTCGTCGGTTCATCCAGATAAATAATAGTAATGTTGTGTAAATAAAGTAATAGGGAGGAAAACAGCATCAAGTAAATATAAGATTTATAAAGAAACTGGAAATGCTTTGATAAATTGAATAATAGTTTGCACATGGGAGCTCTTTCTTGCAGAAATTAAAAATGCAAAAAGGAAGAAAATTCTTTAAATAAATAAACTGTAAATAATGCTTGTTTTGTTAGCCTTGCTACCCCGAGGCTCGACGGGCTTTGGTTGTCCTGACGGACCAATTGTTGATACATGATCCCTTGCTCACAACTTGTATAGAAGGGCCTTCCTCCCCCTCCTCTTCAAAAATGACACAACAGTCCATGTCCTCATCATCCATAAATAGGTCCCTCATTGCCGCTAGCGCCTCCTCCTTGTCTTTACCATATGTGATGTTAGCTGGCTGGAAAGTATGCTCTATGTGGGGTATTGGCTGCTCCAATGGGTAGTAGGGGCCACGCCATGGTGGAGACCAGTCCTTAAACTCCTTCCAAGTGTACTCGTACCCTAGACCAAAAGTGGTACTGTGCTTCTTGAGTGTTATTGGCTTTGTTATTCCTTGAAGATGCTTACTGAGCCCTTTACCTGGCTCGTTCCCTTGCCAGTTTAATATGCTTTCGGTCTTACTGCCCCACCACTTGTCCTTGTCAATGGCGTTAACACGTTCAACGTTGTGGTAGATTTCTCCACCCAATTCCTCCTTCCATCTATGACCGAAAAGGTCTGGCGACCGTAGATATGGTTGCTACCGTCGCCATGAATGATTACCTCTTGGTGATTCCATTCAAACTTCACAGCTTGGTAGAGGGTTGATGCCACAGCCCCAAACGCGTGGATCCAAGGTCGTCCCAACAATAAGTTGTAGGACGCAGGCACATCTATCACTTTGAAATCTACATCGAACCAAGTTGGTCCCATATGTAAACACAAGGTGATTTCTCCCATGGTGGACCTCTGCGAACCATCGAAGGATTTTACATTGATCTCTCCTTCCTTTATCTCATGTAGACTTTTGCCCAATTTCTTGAGCGTGACTAGCGGACAGATGTTGAGGCTAAAAACCCCATCAATTAGGATCCTTATGATGAAATGATCATCACATTGCACCGTGATGTGTAGTGCTTTGTTATGCCCTAGTCCTTCGGGCGGCAACTCATCTTCATGGAAAGTGATCTTGTGACTTTCCAGCACCTGGCCTACCATGTTGGCCATTTCCCCACTGGTGATATTGTTGGGCATGTATGCTTCACTCAACACCCTTAGCAAAGCACTCCTGTGTGTTTAAGAGTTTTGTAACAAGGAGAGGATGGATATCTGAGTTGGCATTTTGTTCAACTGGTCGAGGATTGAGTATTCCTTGGCTTGTATCTTTCTCCACTAATCGTCTGAACTTGTTTCAATTATGGGGGGACGGTTGTTGGCCTGCTTACTAGACTCGGCAATATGTTCAGGGGTATAAACTCCGCTAGTTCTTATCATACCCTATGCAGTGATGGCTTCTTCAGACTTGCCTTTACCTTTCCTCCTTGCTTCAGCGCTATAGTCCCACGGAATGCCATCTGAGTAAAAAGGTGTCATTGTTGACATTGCTACTGGAATAGGTGTGGTCATCCTTATTCCTCCCGGAGTATATGTTATAGATGGTCGGACTGCAACTTCGATTGGCACTGGGGCCTTTCTTTTGGCTGGTGGTCTCGATTCAAACTCAAGTTAAATGGACATGTTTACCTCAGCTTCCTCAGATGGCTGCATCTGGACCACGATCGGATTAAGAGTCATTGCAGGATTCTTCGGATCACCTTCTGCAATCAACCCAATTGATCCCTCGGGATCCCAGTCATCATCAACCTCAATCATGTGGACACCACCTTTATGGTCAGGCAGCGAATTATTGCGAACATTAAGAGCAGGGTCCTTGGATAAAATGATCTTGTTATCTATGAGGGTTTGTATCTTGCTTCAAGGAATGGCATTCCTCGATGGTGTGTCCCTTCATGCCGGAGTGGTAAGCACATGTTTTGTTTGGGTTGACCCACTGGGAAAGTTTCTCATGGGCGACAACGAGAATGGGTGTGACATAACCGGTGGCTTTGACTTTCGTATAATTGGTCAATGGGTTTAGCTATGGCGGTATACTGTTTTGGTGGATGACGGTCGAAGTTTGGGCGAGGTCTTGGGAAGTTTTGGCGATTAGGTGATGATTGGTAGTGAGAAGGTTGGGAATTATAGGCATTATAGACGAGAGCTGGTTGGGAGTATCTGGGCGAGGTAGGCTGATATGTGGGTGGTGGAGCTTGGTATTGAAGTGAGGGTGCTTGGTATCTTGGGGCTGGTTGGTACGCGAAGGAAGGTGCGGGGTATACTTGGTATTTGGGAGGGGACTTGGCTTGGTGTGCCACCACGGCTCCTACATCCCTTTTCTTGGACACACCACCGGATTGCAGGGCTTTATTGGTAGCCTGTAAAGCTTCAAAATTAGTAACCATACCGTTTTTGATACCTTCCTCGATTCGCCCTCCCAGCTTGATGATATCGGAAAACTTGTGCCCCTCAACCATCATCAGCCGCTCATAGTGCTGAGGATCCTGAGATTGTACAAAGAATTTCTTCATTTGTTCCTCTTCCAAGGCCGGTCTGACCTTGGAAGCTTCTGACCTCCAACGAGTAGCATACTCGCGAAAGGTCTCCGTTGGTTTCTTCTTTAGGTTCTGGATGTAGAATACGGCCGATGCATTCTCCGTGTTGAACCTGAATCTATCCATGAAGTCCGTAGCCATGCTCACCCAATTGGTCCATTTCTTTGGATCCTGGCTGATGTACCTGGATAGTGCATCTCCTTTCAAGTTCCTCATGAAGAGCTTCATGCGGATCCTTTCATCTTTCCCCACGCCGACCAATTTGTCGCTGTAAGTCCTAAGATGGACTCTTGGGTCACCAGTACCATCGAACATTTTGAACTTAGGACGTTTGTACCCCTTGGGTAGTTCAACATCGGGTTGTATGCAAAGATCCTCATAGTTCAAACCCTCGATCCCTTTAACTCCTTCGACGCCCTGAACTCGGTTGGTCAATTTCTTGAGTTCCTCGGCCAGATTCCTGATGAGCTTATCCTTTTCATCGGACTCATGGGTATGTGGTGTGGAATGAGCTACGGTTTCCACATAAATGGGATTATCATAAGCCTGGAAGTGGTCTCTCGTTTGATCCTGGAGAGGCGGAGTGTTGTAGTGACATGTATTGCGTTGTGCTGGTGGAACTGGATCTTTTGGATGATTTGGTTGTTTAGGGATGTTTTATGGTAAAGTGGGGTTTGGAGCATTTGGGAAGTGAACGTCTGGGACGTTGAGGGAGATTGATAAGTGGGCCAAGTTCTTGACTTGATCAAGTTCCTCTTGGAACCTTAGCAGCTTCTTCTCTAGTGGATACATACCCTCGTGCAGAACCTGAATACCCTGACCATCAGTGATCTCAACCTGTTCATCCGTGTTGTCTTTTCTGGTACCGCTTGCATCTGCCATCTTAGTTTTACCCTTACTTTTTCCTTTGGGAGGACTGGGAGGAGGAAGAGGAGGAGGGCCCTTTGATCTTGTGCAATAAGTTGTTGATGCAAGAGTGCACGAACTAACTTTTGGGGAAGGGGAATAACTAAAGAAAAACAAAAAAGGTAATGAAGTTAGTGAGGAATCACAAAACATTGCGATATTTTAAACACGTAGTGCGGAAAAGTAAAGCGTGTCCTAAGTTGGGGAACCTCTTTTGTGCCCGAGGTAGGCCTAGCGACAAATTAATTTGTTGAACTTAAAATACTAAATGCCTCATTTTATTGATAATAAAATAGACAAATCCAATTTGACTCTAAGAATACAAAAATATAAAATGTCACTAATGGCCAGTGGCCTTAGTACATCAAAAGAAAAGTAAAGACAAATCCTATCTATTTAGTCCCAGAAGGACCTTCCCCAGACTCGGCATCTCTGCTTGCTTTGATCAACATTCCCATCTCGTGGAGTCCCAGCAGCAAGTAGGTCCTGGCTAGAATTCTCGCTTCAGCTCCCTCGGTCTTCTGACAAGTCTCGATCCTCCTAAGGAACTTCTCCTCCTGGTCAACTATGCCTCGCTCCAAGTGTGCTAGCCTTTGGGTGGAAGTGATGGCCATGCCCTTCCATTCCTCGATCAGCTTCTTGTTGGCTATGTGGATTTTGTGATGATCTTCCTCATAGTCACGGAGCCTCTTGCGCAGCTGATTGAGTCTAGTTGTTGCCTCGGATTTCTCATATATGACCCTATGTCCTCGAGCGAACCCTGGTTCAATACTTCCTCCCCTGTTATCTTTCAACCATCCCAGATAATAAAGAGAGCAACCAGCGTGATACCTGTCGGTCTCGATAGTATCCTTTTCCAACCGGATCCTGCAGTGCCACAATTGCTGAGCTTGACACTTGTAGGGCTGTCATCATTTTGGAAGTCCGCCCTGAGATGACTCATTTTCTCGACCCTTGGGATGACTTGCTTCCTCCCTGCCTGCCTCATGACTCGAATCGGGACGTAAGGGTATGTCCCTCTAAGACCAATCAATACTAGGAATGGAGTGTCTCTAGTCCGGATGATGAATTCGTCAGTCGGGAACCACTCGAACATCCATTGGATCTGATCCTCGGTCAGATTTTCCAATAACTCGACCCATCCATTGGCATTCTCCGGTTGTGCAAACATGTTGGGGATGTAGTTCATACGCTTTGGATGATGGAAAGCAATATGATCATCCCAAACTCTCCTATGTATGTCTTGACAGTAGTCACCTTTTTGCAGATGCTCGGTGAGCCAGAGCTGGAGTAGCAGGTTGCAACCCTCAAAATGTTTCGCTCCTCGTTGACAGTTCTCCAAGGCTCGGTATATGTCGGCAATGATCATAGGTACAATGCTAAAATCCTGTCCGTTGATCCCTTCCATCAAAGTCTTGGTAACCATAGCCAATCTGGTGTGGATTCTCCCCTTCTTTGTGGGGAAGACTATCAATCCCAAAAAGTAGAATATGAAGACAAATACCCGGCGGTGAATGTAACCCAGAGAGATGAGGGAGAACTCTAACGGATATGTGCGGTAAGAATGACTATGGCCATACCTCTCGTACAAGTAGTCAAAAGGGATGCACGAGTCTTTCAAGCAGACTAAGTCCGGATTCTTCTTGAGCCCCATCATCTTGAGAAAACCCCGACCTGTTTAGTTTTCAGGAATCAATAACCCTTGAGACTCCCAAGTTAAACCAGCTAAACTCCCTATCTCCTATAGCAGCGGTGTCATCTCATTGTTCCCAAATCGAAAAACTGACCGATCACAGTCCCAGAATAAGGTGGCAGCCTCTATCACCATGTTATTAGGCTGAATGTCCAAAAGAGAGGGCAAGTTGCCCAGGTGTTTTCTGACTACTATTTTGTCGCTTGAGTGCAAATCTTCCCACCAATTCAGAAGTTTTGGGTGGATGTTGGTGACCATGCCGAATCTGGGGACCTCGTGCCTCATCTCTGCAAAGTAAACAGGTTAGGCCCTTACCCCCACCAGACTCGACTATTTAACATCAATAACTAGCATGAGCATTTAAGTTCTCCAAATAAATGCACAGAGCGTGAAGGCGTCCCTTTGGGTTCCAGGGAAACCCAATGGACTTTGGACAAGGCTATCTTAAAGGCTATTGTGCGGACAACACGTTAGCCTTGCTAGGTTCGACCATGATGCATGCAACATACAATAGAGTAAGGTTTCTATTGGGGTTTTAGACTGGTACCCTTGAGCGGACAACTCAAGGGGGAAGGCACGGAACCATCGACTGCACCGCTGATCGACTAGTTTTACCGCAAATACGCCTTTCCGAATTTAGGGGGTGATAATATTGGAATAGCGCAACTACTCATTGTAAGAGTTCATATAGGATTTTGTTTGGCACGAGTGGAATATGAATGTGGAGCATGATATGCTATAAATAGCTTTAAACAAATAGGCATGTATTTTCACGTTGAGGAAAGTGGTAAAGAAAAGAAATACAACAGTTATAATGGAAAGCGGTTGCAAAGAAAACATGAAGATATGTCATCTTGTTTAGGCAAAATAAATACTTGCGAAAATTAAACAATTAATAGCATATAACGGGGAATAGGAAAAGGTGTAAGCATTTAACAAAATTAAAGGTCCAAATTCACAAACCAACTTGTAATGGTAAAAGCCTAGGGAAAGTCCCCAGCAAAGTCGCCATGATGTCGCGCCCCCCTTTTTCCACGCACGGGTTAGGTACGCGGAGATCGGGTTTATGACATTCTAGACAACTCCTTAAAGGAAAAAGGGTTTAAGGAAGAGTCGCCACCTAACGATTTTTATGGTGCGTTAGGGCACCTAGAGTTGATAACTCATAAACTAGTTTGCATTACCAGAGATTGGGTAAGGGCTTGAAATTATCCCAAGGGGAAGGTGTTAGGCACCCCTCAAGATCCA
>ML280123.1:126666-141165 GCA_005239495.1 Nicotiana undulata | reverse complement strand
TTGTGAATTTGGACGGTGAACAAGTAGCAAGTAAGGTTCATATAAGAGGGGATTTCAAACAAGTATGAAAATCTTTAAAGGTTTTGGAAAAACATTAGAATAAACATTTGAAAAGAACTGTCCTAGGTTTAAAGTAATACGGATCACATCAATGCAATACCCGGTATGTCACTTCCTCAAAGAGACGGCTACACGTGGTATTAGCGCACTGGTCATCATATCTGTATTTTACCCTTCCCACCCCGTAAAGGTTATTTAAAACGCGTGTGTTGGTCACGAATGCTTATTGCGTGCTATTACCCGTCCCATTCTATAAGTCCTGGAGGGTATTTAGGACTACTAATCCTACAAGGTGAGTACTAGGCTGAACTCCTAGGTTTAAAAGGATAAAATTCTAAGCGACATGTAAAACAAATAGGACTACAGATATGGGGAACACATAAGGGCAGATACGGGGCTCACTGATCTCTCCACAGATAAACACATAAATAGCACGTCTCAAACACAATCAAAGTCTCAAAAACAGGATTTAAAACAGGGATTTTGAGTTGGAAAAATAGTAGGCTTCAACAGTTTTGGTAAAAAGGAATGCCTTTGAAAACTCAGTAATGCAACGGGAAATAGATGACAGAATAATTTTTGGAAAAGAATGAATGAGTTCGGAGATCCAGTAATTTAGACATAGAAGCAGGATATTAGAAACACACATCAGTTTAGAAGAAATCCTCAGTAATAGCATGATTTAAATAACATAGTGATTAAAAGAGAAGGCAAGTGACTTTAAAAATCCAGCAGTTTAAACACAATGGGAGTCGGTAGTTTAATGAAAATAGTAGGCTATTTCAGAAACCCAATAAAGTTGAAAATGAAGCAAGAATTTTAAAAGACAGAGTTGATTTCAGAAAAGGTAAATTGACTTTGAAAACCAATAGAGCAGGAGTCTAATAAAGTTCAATAGAGAGTAAAGGAATACATGATTTCAAGAATCAGTGTTTTGAAAAAAATAGAGTAGGAGTTTTAGAGAAAAATAGGGTGAACTTCAGAAGGGATAAAAACAAGAGTGAAGAAGCAAAGTTTTAAAGATTTCAAAAGAAGACTAATTAATTCTAATACCAGCCAAGTGTAACACAATTGATTTTGGCTTTAGCACGTATTAGTCCTAAGATTTGCCTAGGCGCGCGTATACATTACCTATTTATTTTAAAGGGCGAACATGCATATTTAGTTCAGATTTTAAGAGAGATAAATGATGATACATTTGCAGAAAAACGTTTCAACCAATTAACCACATTTTTGGCGAGATTATTAGATTAGGTACATGTTAACTAGACGTTCAACAGAGTATAATTGAAAATAGACATGCTGAAAGCAAATCCTAAGGAACATGATATCTAATGCATGTGGGAATACCTAAAAGACATGGTTTCTAAATGTCATGCTTATAAAAATGCAACAGAAGTACATTATAGCAGTTTATTACGGGTTGTAGTTATCAACTGTGAGTGAGACTGATAAAACGATATGACTATAATAGACATGCTGGAATGAAGAACCAAAACAGGATTTCTAATGCATGAGATGCATGTCCTAAACAGGATGTCTATTGCACGCATTGGGAAATAAATCCTATGGCCATGGGTTCTACCCATTACTATACTAACATGCATAATCCCCTCCCTCATTCACTATCCAGCCCCAATATTCGTTTATAAGTTATTGCAAACCTGAATAATAAATTACATTAATGAAAGGAAAAATAAGAAGCTACTTCTATAGGGAGCCTTCAATCAGGCCCATTTCTTCCAACCCCAATCCTTTCGAGTTTCACAGCCTCACATGGTCTGGGTGCGGCAAAGCTCCCTAGGGCCCTCATGGGTCCCTGGCCAATACCAGCACCCATAATTTCCAAAGTTGAACAAGTGCAGTGTGGAATTACCAGCCTTGTGTGTCAAAGCTCAATGAGTACTCAGGGGTACTCAAGGCAATGCTCACACGAAGGGGGTAGGACCTAATTTTTTAAGAGTAGTGTGAAGTACCAGAAGGAGAAAAAAGAGAAACAGAGTTTTGAAAATACAGGATTCAGTTGAGAGACTGAAGAGTTACTTTCAGAAATAGCTTTTGAAAATAAACAGAAGTACAATCCCAATCACATAAGTTCAGCAGTACATAATTTCACACAAGGACAATGGGAATAGGGGACAAATAAACCTTATAAGAATCAGAAAGTTATACATAGATTTAATAAACGTGTTCAAACATAGTTGCACAAATCAGATAGGTTCAGGGGATTAGTGAAGAGCAGGATGACACTAAATAGTAATGGAAGATAGCCCTATAGATGCATACAGGGATAGGTAAGGCATATAACAAGCACTGACAATCATACACATGTAAGTCTCAACGAGATAAGCATGACAAGTATTAATAGACAAACAGAAAATTAATTACATGTTGAACAGTAGAAGCACAAGTAGAACACAATTAGGAATATGATAAACTGAAATAGTAGTAAACACATAGGTTTGAAACTTGGAAATTAATTAGAACATACCAGTGAGAAAAGATCAAAGCAGCATGCAAGAGCAAAGTGAGAGCACAGTGTTAGCCTTGGCTTACAGCCGGCTAACAGTAGAAAAAAATAGAGGAGAGCAGTAATAGAGCAAAGAGCTTTGTAAGAGAGAAAGAGTTCTAGCACAAGAGAGAGAGATTAGAACAGTATTCTTGTCCGTTTACAATGAAAGAGCAGAAGTGTATATATAGTTGAAAGCAAGTAGTAGAAATAAGGTAAAAATCAAAGTCAAGTAGTAATTAAGGAACTCGAAATCAATTAATCAGGGAATTAAGGCAAGTACTCCCTTAACTCAAGGGATTTTATTCAAACGGTAAGAATCAGTAATATTGAAGGAAATAAGAATCAGTACATGATTAATAAGGAAGGAATCAATTTTAGTTCAATAATTATAGACCCCAGATTCAATTAAAATGGGAATCAACCCAAGTCTTCCCTTAATTAAAGGGGTCATCTCAAACGGTAAAGAAGAGGGAGCAAATAAGGAAAAGAATTCTCATAGCAAGAGTATAACAATCAGGAAGGAATTCAAACATTGTGAATAATTAGGACCAGGACATGAAGTATAATTAAGGAAATAACGGCAAGAATCATTTAATAGTGCAATCAGCCACATAACAAAGTAAGAGAATGATTTGAAGTTGTAAGAACAAGAAGAGTATCCGAAAATCAGTTAAGAGTGTCAACACAGGAAATCAGGGATTCGAAATTAGTACTAACTAAGGAAAGCCTTATGTATTTAAGGAAATATTCAGAATTAATAGAGGATATCAATATAGTACTACTCACAATCCTTCAGGGATTCAAGAATGTTGAAAACAGTACACATTAGGCAAGAAGCAGTAGAATCAAAGACCAACAACATAGCAAAGGTAATAATAACAAATAATCAAGGTTAGAACATAGCAAACAGATACACACACAAATCGGAGGGACAAATCAGTAGAGACATAATCAAGGTTAGAACATAGTGTTAAAACTAAAGTTTTAACATAATAAATCATGATTAAAAGTGATAAAACGTCTAAGCATATGAGAAAATCACTTGAACCTGAGAAATCGTTTGAAGAAGAGTTTCAAAAACACTAAGTGAAAAACTCGTTTAAAACGGATAACCTTTAAGAAAAAATGTAATAATACTCGTAATAAAACTGGATCTAGTGTAGATCTAAGAAAATCAAAAGGTTCAAAAAGTTAGGGTTTCATAGATATCGTAGAAAGTAGAAGAACCTGCTGTGAAACTCAGGGATAGTGGTAGTTATGGCATAATCGCGTCAAAACCCCTACCGGAGGAGGCCGGAAAACCACCCAAGCAGGAACCCAAGTAGTTGTTTGGCATGGTAAAGACCACTGAAGGTCTCAGAGATGAAGTAGACCGGAGAAAGAGGCGTCATGGCGGCTGGTAGTCGAAAGGAGGGAAGCCGAAGATAGGCGGAGATAGGCGGAGCTTCATCGGAGAAGGGGGTGAACCGGGAAGGTTCTAGAGAGAAGGGAGAGGGAAAGACCAAAGATAGAGAGATAGAGAGTTGGTCTCGAAGAATGAGGAGTCGGGGGTAGTTGAGAGGTTAATTTAGGCAAGGGGCGATCTGGGTCGTTGATCTCATTTGATCAACGGCTCAGATCATTTGGGGGTTGGGCCGGGTAGAGACTTGGTTTGGGCTGGGTAATTTTAGTGGTCTGATGGGTTAAGGCTGGGGTTTGGGTAATTAGGTCTTAAAATGTGGCTAACAATTAAATAAAATAGGGCTAGTTGTTAAATACCCAATAAAATAGATAATTAATTAGTTAAAATATCTAATAATTATGAAAAGGTGAATTTAAGTTTAAATAGGTAGAATTACAGTAATTAACCAATATTAAGTGTAAGAAATGCATAAGTTCTGAATTAAAATAGTACAAAATGTCTAATTGGGCCATAATTGCAAAATTGTTGTTACTGAAATTAAATAAGACCCAATTGACTAATTCGTGAAATAATTGGATTTTAATAGATAGAAAATAATTATAAATAACATGCTGAGCTAGGAAGTATTTTAAAATTATTTAGGGCATAATTTATGAATTAAAATGGGGAAATAGTTTAAGTAAAAATATGGAAAAATAGAGAAAAGTACTCATTATTTCAAAGAGTGATTTTGAAAGCTGATATGCAAGTTAAATAAAATAATTTGAGGAAAAATTGGGTATCAATAGTAGGCTGTGGAATTCTTGTGCTTTATCTTGAAAATCCCACACTATTGAGATTGGAGGCGTTGTCGGTGATGATTGATTCCAGAACTCCAAACTGACAAACAATCCGGTGGCAGACAAAATCTACCACGGCTTTCTTAGTCACTACCATGTAAGATGCTGCTTCGACCCATTTGTTGAAGTAATCAATAGCTACCGGGATGAATCAGTTCCCATTTGTGGCGGTGGGTTTGATTGGACCAATGACATCCATTCCCCAGGCGGCGAATGGCCAAGGCGAGCTAGTTGCGTTGAGCTCATTCGGCGGTACTTTTATCATATCTGCATGTACTTGACATTGGTAGCATTTCCAAACATATTGGATGCAATCTGTCTCCATGGTCATCCAGAAATAACCGGCCCTAAGTATCTTTTTGGGTAAGAGAAAGCCATTCATATGCGGGCCACAGGTCCCAGCATGTATTTCCTCAAGTAGTTTAGAAGCTTCTTTTGCATCGACATACCTCAGTAATCCCAAATCAAGAGTTCTTCTAATCAGGGTTCCTCCGCTGTGGAAGAAACTGTTGGACAACCTCCAAAGCGTACGTTTCTGAGTATGATATGCATGCTCCGGGTATTCTCCTTTTGCCAAATATTCTTTGATATCGTGGAACCAAGGATTCCCGTCTGTTTCTTCTTCCAGGTGGGCACAATACGCCGACTGACTGTGGATCCTTTCTGGGATAGGATCAATGAAGTTCTTGTCTGGATGTTGTATCATGGATGACAAAGTGTCCAATGCATCCCGTCTGTTTCTTCCTCCACATGGGCACAATACGCCGACTGGCTATGGATCCTTTCTGGGATAGGATCAATGAAGTTCTTGTCTGATTTTGTATCATGGATGACAAAGTGGCCAATGCATCAGCGAACTCGTTTTGGATTCTGGGAACATGCTAAAACTTGATCTTCGTGAACTCTTTCTCAATTCCTGCACATGGTGCAGATATGGCAATATCTGGGAATTCTTGGTGGCCCGTTCTCCTTGTACCTACTGCACAAGCAAATATGAATCACCAATCATAGGTAGCTCCTGAATATTCATGTCGATGGCCATGTTGAGTCCTATTATGCAAGCTTCATACTCCGCCATGTTGTTGGTGCAGGGAAATTTGAGTTTAGCAGATACCAAATAATGCTGGCCAGTTTCCGATACCAAGACAGATCTGATGCCGACTCCTTTGAAATTTGCCGCTCCGTAAAAGAATATCCTCCAACTGTCGTGGGACTCAGCAATGTCTTCTCCTATGAATAGTACCTCTTCATCGGGAAAATACGTTTTAAGGGGTTGGTATTCTTCTTCCACAAGATTTTCAGCAAGATGATCTGCTAGTGCATTTCACTTGACCGCTTTCGGAGTTACACAAACAATATCGAATTCACTCAGTAGGATTTGCCACTTAGCCAGCTTGCCAGTGGGCATGGGTTTCTGAAAGATTTACTTTAAGGGGTACATCCTTGATATGAGGTATGTTGTGTAGGCACAGAAGTAATGTCTTAGCTTTTGAGCTATCCAGGTCAGAGCGCAACAGGTACGTTCCCACAGAGAGTACCGCGCTTCATATGGAGTGAACTTATTACTCAGATAATAGATATCTTGTTCCTTTCTTCCTGTCTCATCGTGCTGCCCCAGAAGGCAGCCGAAGGCTCCATCTAGTATCGCAAGGTGGAGTAGCAAGGTTCACATGGCTCTGGCGGGACCAAGATTGGTGGTGTTGATAAGTACTCCTTGATCTTGTCGAAATCCTTTTGAAAATCTTTGGTCCAACTAGTTGCAACATCTTTCTTCAACATCTTGAAAATGGGTTCACATATGACTGTGGACTGGGCTATGAACCGGCTGATGTAGTTTAGTCATCCCAGGAAACTCATTACATCCTTCTTACTCCTTGGCGGTGTCAGCTCCTGGATGGATTTGACTTTTGATGGATCTAGTTCTATCCCTCGGCGGCTGACGATGAACCCAAGCAACTTTTCGATGGGAACCCCGAATGCACACTTTGCGGGGTTTACTTTCAGGTTGTACTTCGGCAATCTGTCGAAGAATTTCCTGAAATCTGCTATATGATCTGTGGCTTTCTTGGACTTGATGATGACGTCGTCCACATACACCTCGATCTCCTTGTATATCATGTCATGGAAAATGGTAGTCATAGCTCTCATATAGGTTTCCCCAGCATTCATTAGGCCGAATGGAATCATCTTATAACAGTACACTCCCCATGGTGTAATGAAAGCGATTTTCTCAACGTCCTCCTCCTCCATCCAGATCTGGTGGTAACCGGCGAAACAATTCACAAATGACCGGAGTTCATGTTTGGCACAATTGTCGATTAAGATGTGTATGTTTGGAAGCAAGAAATCATCCTTTGGGCTAGCTCGATTGAGATCCCGGTAATCAACGCAAACCCTGACCTTCCCATCCTTCTTCGGAACTAGCACGATATTGGATAACCAAGTTGGATATTCGACCACCCTGAGAACTTTGGCATTGATTTTCTTAGTGTCTCATCCTTGATTTTCAGACTCATATCAGGCTTGCATTTCTGGAGCTTCTACTTCACTGGTGGGCACATTGGGTTGGTGAAAACTTGTGAGGCATGATAGATGTACTTAACCTGGTCATATCATCGTACGACCATGCAAATATGTCCTCATATTCTTTCAAGAACTATGTGTACTTTTCCTTTGCTGACGGTGACAGGTGAATGCTGATGCGGGTCTAATTGACAGTTTCCGAGTCTCCCAAGTTAATTACTTCTGTTTCGTCCTGATTGGACTTAGGCTTGTTCTCAAAATCTTCTACTTCTCTGACAATTTCCTCGGGTATGACATCTTCTTCTTCTGAATCACTATCCTTTTGTTGCATTGTCTCATTACATGTCACAGTTGTTGGTTCATCAAGACATGAAATAGTAATGGTGTGTAGATAAATATATGAGAGGAAAAATGGTAGTAATAAATATCGATTCATTGTAACATAAAAGTGATTTTAAATAATTTAAACAAACGGTTTTGGAACACTTGAGATTTTATTTAAAATGGAAATGCAAAAAAGGGAAATCATTTTCTTAGCAAACAAAATAAACAATGTTGTTCAGCCTTTCTACCCCGGGACTCGTCGGGCCCTGGATGGTCTGACAGTCCAATTCTTGAGGAGTGTTCCCCTCTCCACATCTTGGATGGTAGGGCATTCCTCCTCCTCCTCCTCGACAATTACACAACAGTCCATGTCCTTATCCTCCAAGAACATGTTCCTTAAGGCTGTTAGTGTTTCCTCCTCTTATGATCCCCATATGATGTCGTCTTGTTGGAAAGTCTGTTCCAAGTGCGGTATAGGCTTCTCTAATGGCTAGTAAGGACCGCTCCATGGTGGAGACCAGTCATTGTACTCTTTCCAAGTGTATTGATATCCCAGTCCAAAAGTAGTGCCATGATGCTTCAGCTGTATTGGCTTGGAAATGCCCTGAAGATTCTTGTCGAGACCCTTGTCAGGTTCATACCCGCTCCAATCCATCATGCTGGCTATCTTGCTAACCCACCACTTATCTTTTTCGATTACATTGACCCGCTCAATATGATGATATGTTTCTCCACCGAGCCTTCTTCTGTTCTCAACCACCGAGATAGTCTGGCGGTTGTAGATGTGGTTTCTCCCGTCTCCATGGATAATCACTTCTTCATGATTCCACTCAAACTTTACCGCCTGATGCAAAGTTGATGTCACAGCTCCAACAACATGTATCAATGGTCATCTTAATAACAAATTGTAGGATGTGGATATGTATAACACCTGAAACTCGACGTCAAACCACGTAGGCCCCATTTGTAGACAGAGATTGATCTCCCCAATGGTGGCCCTTTGAGACCCGTCGAACGCCTTCACATTCATGGTCTCTTCTCGTATTTCGTACAGTCCCTTGCCCAATCTCTTCAGTGTTGTCAATGGGCAAATATTAAGGCCGGACCCTCCATTAATCAGGAGCTTGGTAATGAAGTAGTCTTCGCATTGCACGGTAATATGCAGTGCATTGTTGTGACTCGGACCGTCAGGTGGCAACTCGTCCTCGTGGAAAGTGATCTTGTGACTCTCTAATACCTACCCCCACCATGTTATCCATCTCTCCGCTCGTGATGTTATTGGGTACATATGCTTCATTCAATACTTTCATCAGAGCACTCCAAGTACTTCCGAATTCTGTAGCAGCGACAAGATAGATATCTGGGTCGGAGTCTTGTTCAGATGATCTATGACTGAGTACTCTCTTGCTTGTACCTTCCTTGAGAAGTCATCTGGACCTGTTTCAATAATGGGAGGTCTGTTAGAGTCCTGTTTGCTGGACTCTCCTAAATGCTCGGGTGTGCAGACCCTTCGGGTCCTAGTCATTCCTTGCGCAGCAGCAGATTCTTCTATTTTGGTCTTTCCTCTCCTTCTAGCTTCAGCCACATAATCCTAGGGCACAGCCTTGGTGTCGAAAGGAGGTGTGGTTTGTTGATACCTAATTTTTCCTCAAAATATTTTCAAACTTGCATATAAGCTTTCAAAAATTACTCTTTGTAATAATGAGTATTTTTCCCTATTTTTTCATATTTTTATAAATTATTTTTCCTGCTTATTTTAATATTTCATATTCAAATAATTCATAAACTATGCTATAAATAATTCATAAAATATTTCCAGCTCAGTATATCGTTTATAATCATTTTCTAGCTGTTAAAATTCAATTATTTCACAACTTAGCCAATTGGGTACCATTTAATTTCAATTGCAACAATTTTACAATCATAGCCCAATTGAACATTTTGTACTATTTTTATTCAAAACTTACATATTCTTTGCACTTAATATTAGTCAATTACTGTGATTTTACCTATTTTTACTCAATTTCTCTTTATACAATTATTAGCCATTTTTCATTAATTAACTATCTTTTTGTGGGTATTTAACTAGTAGCCATTTTTATTTTCAAGTTTAGCCACATTTAAACCCAAAAATACCCAACCCATCTGACCCTTTTAACCGGCCCAATTACCAAGCCCAATACCTAAAATCTACCCGACCCAATCCCTGCTTTAATCTGAGCCGTTGATTAATTCAAATCAACGGCCCAGATCAGAGCTTACCATAATTAATCCTAACTACCCCCTCCCCGTCTCTCATTTTCGAGACAGCTACTCTTCTCTTCTCGACCCCTCTGCTCCCTTATCTCTCTAGAATCTTCTGGCTATTTGTCTTCTCCGATGGCTTCAACTTCATCTCCGGCCACCTCCAGTCTCACCCCCTTCAACCACCGGCCACCATGAAGCTACGTTTCTACGGTCACTTCGTCTCTGAGACCCTTTAAGGCTTCAACCATGCTAGAGCGGCCATGGAATCTCCTGCCTGGGCGTTTCCGGCCTTCTCCGGCGAGGTTCAACCCAGTGGTGTTCCAGCTACCACCATCTCTGAGTATTACACCAGGTTCTCCGACTATTTATGGGTTCTCTCTCTGAAACCCTAGTCCTGACTTTTCGACTTCTTTAAGATCTGCAACAGATCTATGCTTATCTCAATGATTTTCACCTATTTATTTTCTTAAAAACCTGGTGTTCTTCGAATGACTTTTGCTTTTTTTAAGAATTAGGGTTCTTAGAACCCCTTTTTAAATGATTTAACTCCTGATTTCTCAATATTATTTCACGATTCTTCTTACGTTTGCCTGTTTATTCAAGGTTTTTACTTTGTTTTATTCTTTTCTAAAACCCTAAAATCTTTAGTCGAAACCTAGTTTCTGATTTTCTTTTCGACACATACGTTTACTTTCTCGATATGTCTGTCTGTCTCTCATGAGCATTCTAGGTTTCATGTGTGGTCTATGTGCTTTATGCTTCCTGATCTAAATTATTCTTAGGATTTCGACTGATTTTTCTCAATACATGTTATTTATCAAGTCTGACTACCCGTTATTGATTGTTCACACGATTAGTTATACTGATTTTGTGTAATTACCCGTTAAACCTGTGATATATGCCCTAAGTCTATGATTTTGTGTAGAGCTCCTTGCTGATTTTGAATTGCTTCCTTACTTATGTGATACTTCCCTTATTTGTTACTGATTCTCTGTAATTTTCAATCTCATGCGTATCTCTTTGAACCAATTTTCAGAATTAAAATGGTACTCTGCCCTATTTTTATGTGCACAAATATGTTGTCTATCATTAAATACAGACTTTCCTTAATTGTGTATTTATGTACTTAGACTTAATTGCATGATTTATACTTTACTACCCCTGTCATGGTAAAAATCACTTTCACACTGATTCATTTCCTTATTTAGTACTGATTGTGTCCGTTTGAGTTGTGACTCCCTAATTAAAGGGAGTCCGAATCCTAATTGATTCTGATTTGGTATTATTCCCATATTTATGCTAAACTTTTACTTGTTACCATATTTTCCTGCATGTTTTCAAAGCTATAAATACTCATACTCTTTCATTAGTATAGATGATCAGTCGAACATTGCTCAACTCTCTCTAAACTACTCTCTTGTGTTCTACTTCTCTTGGCTCTCTCTCTTGTCTCTATTGTTACTCTTTGCTGCTTACTATTAGTCGGCTGCTAAGACAAGGCTAATACTGTGCTATTTGCTATTCTCTTCTGCTGCTCTTTACTTGCATCACTGGTATATCCTAGTTAATATTACTGTACTCCAAACAACATGCTTCATTTTTGTTTAAGGTTCTTACTATTTCTTTTGTGCTTCTATTTGTGGTTCTATTGCTTACCCTGCAACTAGCATGCCTAAATACTTTTATGATTTCTCTTCTTATTCTAGTTAACTTAACTCATGTTCTGTTTCCCTGTAGTTCATTATGCCCTATGTATGTAACTACCTGTTCTATCTAGAATCCCTTATGTGTTTTCTGCAGCAACTGTATGATGCTTGGTATCTTTATGTGATGAATCTGTTACTGTAATCCCAATTGGTTATGCTACCACCATTATTTGTCCCCTAAACCCCTTTTCCCTGTTTGTGATTGTTTTCTGGTACTCCATTAAGTCACAACTAGCTGTTGTTACTACATTTTTTAATAAGTTCTTATGTTCTGAAACTATGTGATTTCAAAACTCCTTCTCAAACTCAAACTCCCCTTTAAAGGGAATATGAAGCATTTCACAATTCCTAGACCTTAGGTTCCACCCCCCTCAGTGTAAGAATTGCTTAGGGACCTTGAGTTCCCTCTGAACTTTGACACACTCAGGATGGGTACTCCACACCACACGTGTTTGATTGTTAACATTTCTGGGTGATGGTATTCGCCAGGGACTTCACCAAGGCCTTTGAGAGGTTTGCCGCACCCAGGCTGAGTAAGGTTGTGAAACTTGAAAGGGGTAAGGCTGGAAAATAAGCCTGTGAGAAGGCTCCATATAGAGTAGCTTCTTGTTTTCCTTTGTAAATGATGCAATTCATTCGATATGGCCTGTAATAATTTGTAAAGAAATAATGGGGGTTGTATAGTGAAATGGGGAGGGGTTTATGCATGTTTAGCTAAGTGATGGGTAGAAAACATGACTTTAGGATTTATTTTCTATATGTGCATTAGCTATCCTGCTTAGGACATGCATAACATACATCCTGAATCCTGTTCAGTTCTTCATATCATCATATTTATGTCATCTTATTGTTCACAGTTAATAACTATAATCGAATAATAAAAGCCGCTATAATGTATTGTTCATGCATTTATAACCATGCCACATAGGAGTCATGTTTTAGGATAACACTTTGTGCATTAGATATCCTGCCCTTAGGACCTTTTATTCGTCATAATTTGAATGATTAGTCATAGTAACCTCACTAAAATATGGTCAAAAACATTTTCTGCAAATGTATCATTACTTATGTCCCTTAAAATCAGATCTGAATATGCATACTCACCCTTTAGGCAATATATACGACGCCTAGGCAAACTTTAGGCCTAATGCGTAATTAAAATCGAATCAACTATGCTGGGAGTAGTCTGCCTCTTCGAAATTTTCCAAACTCTGATCCTAATTTCCGGGGATCCACTTTATTTTTACTATACCCCTATGCCGCTTTTATAACAATTTTGAAATTGTGCGCTTTCCTACTTCTTATTACTGGTGGAAAGATTTTGACCTCTATCTTATTTAAACCATTAAGCTTTAAAGTTACTTCATTATATAAAGTTGCTCTACTTCTGAAAAGCTGCTAAACTATTATTTTCTAAAATCGATTTAACCAGGTCCTGTCGACTACTGGATCCTTATACTCTCTTTTGAATTATTAAATTTCAAATAAAAGCACTCCCGCTCAACTTATTGATTTTTCTTAAAGTTATCTAAATTGCTGGGTATTCCTAAATCCTAACGATGTTTGAAACACTGTATTCCTGAAACTTCTGTTTTAAATCCCTCAACCTTAGTCAAAATTTTCTGCCTTCATTCGGGTTTTAACTCGACCTACTGCCTTTACTAAAATTCTTTGTTTTCAAACTTTCCTTTTGAGACTTTGATCGTGTTTGAGACGTGCCACTTATGTGTTTTGACTGTGGAGGGATCTGTGAGCCTATTATCTGCCCTATGTGATCCCAATACGTGCTGTTCTATTTGTTTTGTAATGTCGTCTAGTATTTTATCCTTTGCACCTAAGGGTTCATCCTAGTCTCCGCCTTTGTAGGAATAGTAGTCCCAATTACCCTCCGGGACTTATAGGATGGGACAGGTAACGGCACGCACTAAGAATTCGTGACCAACACGCGCTTTAAATAACCTTTACGGGGTGGGAAGGGTAGAATATGAATATGATGACCAATGCGCTAATACCACGTGTAGCCGCCTCCTCGAGGTGTGATATACCGGGTATTGCATTGAAGTGATCCGTATTACTTTAAACCTAGGACAATTCTTTTGTTTATGATATTCCAAAACCTTTAAAGATTTTCATATTTGTTTCAAAATCCCCTTTTATGTGAACCTTATTTGTTACTTGCTCACCGTCCAAATTCACAAAACTTCTTGGATGGGACCCACAGTTGTGGATCTTGAGGGGTGCCTAACACCTTCCCCTTGGGATAATTTCAAGCCCTTACCCAATCTCTGGTAATGCAAACTAGTTCATGAGTTATCAACTCTAGGTGCCCTAACGCACCATAAAAATCGTTAGGTGGCGACTCTTCCTTAAACCTCTTCCTTTAAGGAGTTGTCTAGAATGTCATCAACCCGATCTCTCCGTACCTAACCCGTGCGATAGAAAAAGGGGGCGCGACAGCATGGCGACTCTGATGGGGACTTTCCCTAGGCTTATACCATTACAAGTTGCTTTGTGAATTTGGACCTTTAATTTTCATTTTAATGCTTACACCTTTTCCATTCCCAGTTATATGTTGTTAACTGTTTAATTTTTGCGAGTATTTATTTCACCTGAACGAAACTGACATATCTTCATGTTTTCTTTGTAACCGCTTTCCATTGTAACTGTTGTATTTCCTTTCTTTACCGCTTTCCTCAATGTGAAAATACATGCCTATTTGTTTAAATGATATTTATTGCATATCATGCTCCGCATTCATATTCCACTCGTGCCAAACAAAAGTCCTATAGAAACGCTTACAATGAGTGGTTGCGCTATTCCAATATTATCACCCCCTAAATTCGGAAAGGCGTATTTGCGGTAAAACTAGTCGATCAGCGGTGCAGT
>ML280123.1:105693-126093 GCA_005239495.1 Nicotiana undulata | reverse complement strand
TTTATTTTGCAGAGATGAGGCACGAGGTCCCCAGATTCGGCATGGTCACCAACATCCACCCAAAACTTCTGAATTGGTGGGAAGATTTGCCTTCAAGCGACAAAACAGCAGTCAGAAAATACTTGGGCAACTTGCCCTCTCTTTTGGATATTTAGCCTAATAACATGATGATAGAGGCTGCCACTTTATTCTGGGATTGTGATCGATCGGTTTTTCGATTTGGGAACAATGAGATGACACCACTGCTGGAGGAGATAGGGGGTTTAGCTGGTTTGCCTTGGGAGTCTCAAGGGTTATTGATGCCTGAAAACCGAACAGGCCGGGGTTTTCTCAAAATGATGGGACTCAAGAAGAATCCGGATTTAGTCTGCTTGGAAGACTCGTACATCCCTTTTGACTATTTGTACGAGAGGTATGGCCGTAGTCAGTCTTACCGCACATATCAGGAAGAGTTCTCCCTCACCTCTCTAGGACACATTCACCGCCGTGTATTCGTCTTCATATTCTGCTTTTTGGGATTGATGGTCTTCCCGACAAAGAAGGGGAGAATCCACACCAGATTGGCTATGGTTACCAAGACTCTGATGGAAGGGATCGACGGACAAGATTTCAGCATTGTACCCATGATTGTTGCTGACATATACCGAGCTTTGGAGAACTGTCAATGAGGAGCGAAACATTTTGAGGGTTGCAACCTGCTACTTCAGCTTTGGCTCACCGAGCATTTACAAAGGGGCAACTACCGTCATACATAGGAGAATTTAGGATGATCATATTGCTTTCCATCACCCAAAGCGTATGAACTAAATCCCCGACATGTTTGCACATCCAGAAAATGCCAAGGGATGGGTTGTGTTATTGGGAGATCTGACCGAGGATAAAATCCAATGGATGTTCGAGTGGTTCCCGACCGACGAATTCATCATTCGGACTAGAGACACCCCGTTCCTGATATTGATTGGTCTTAGAGGGGCATACCCTTACGTCTCGATTCGCGTCATAAGGCAGGCGGGGAGAAAACAAGTCGTTCCAAGGGTCGAGAGAATGAGTCATCTCAGGGCGGACTTCCAAGATGACGATAGCCCTCACAAATGTTAAGATCAGCAATTGTGGCACTGCAGGATCCAGTTGGAGAAGGATACTATCGAGCCTGACAGGTATCACGATGGTTGCACTCCTTACTATCTGGGATGGTTGGAAGATAACTGGGGAGGAAACATTGAGCAAGGTTTCTCTCAAGGACATATGGTCATAGACGAGAAAGCCGAGGCAACAACTAGGTTCAACTAGCTGCGCACAAGGCTCCGTGACTGTGAAGAAGATCATCACAAAATCCACATAGCCAACAAAAAGTTGATCGTGGAATGGAAGGACATGGCCGTCACTTCCACCAAGAGGCTAGCACACTTGGAACGAAGCATAGTTGACTTGGAGGAAAAGTTCCTTAGGAGGATCGAGACTTGTCAAAAGACCGAGGAAACTGAAGTAGGAATTCTAGCCAAGGACTACTTGTTGCTAGGACTCCGCGAGATGGGAATATTGATCAAAGCAAGTAGAGGTGCCAAGTCTGGGGAAGGTCCTTCTGAGACCAAATAGATAGGATTTGTTTTTACTTTGCTTTTGATGTAATAAGGCCATTGGCCATTAATGACATTTTGCATTTTCCGTATTTTTTTGGATTTGTCTATTTTATCATCAATTAAATGAGGCATTTAGTATTTAAGTTCTCCGAATTAATTTGTCGTTAGGCCTACCTCGGGCATAAAGAGGTTCCCCAACTTAGGATGTGTTTTACATTTTCACAATACGTGTTTAAATTACCGCAATATTCTTTATATCTTCACTAACTTCACTGCCTTTTGTTAGTTATTCCCCTTCCCCAAAGGTTAGTTCGTGCACTATGGCATCAACAGCTTATTGCACCAGATCAAAGGGCCCTCCTACTACTCCTCCTCCCAGTCCTCCCAAAGGGAAAAGAAAGGGTAAAACTAAAATGGCAGATGCAAGCGGTACTAGAAAAGACAACAGGGATGAACAGGTTGAGATCATTGATGGTCAGGGTATTCAGGTTCTGCACAAGGGTATGTCTCCACTAGAGAAGAAGCTGCTGAAGTTCCAAGAGGAACTTGACCAAGTCAAGAATTTGGCCCACCTATCATTCTCCCTCAACGTTCCAGACGTTCACTTCCCAAATACTCTGAACCCCACTTTACCCTAAAACGTCCCGAAACAACCCAATCACCCCAAAGATCATGTTCCACCAACACCACGCAACTACAACACTCCACCTCCCCAAGATCATACGAGAGACCACTTCCACGCTTATGACAACCCCATTTATGTGGAAACCGTAGCTCATTTCGCACCACATACCTATGAGTCCGACGAGAAGGACAAGGTCATCAGGAATCTGGCCGAGGAACTCAAGAAATTGACCTACAGAGTTCAGGGCGTCGAAGGAGTTAAAGGGGTTGAAGGATTGAATTATGAGGACCTTTGCATACAGCCTGATGTTGAACTGCCCGAGGGGTACAAACCTCCTAAGTTCGAAATGTTTGATGGTACTGGTGACCCAAGAGTCCATCTGAGGACTTACTGCGACAAATTGGTCAGCGTGGGAAAAGATGAAAGGATCCGCATGAAACTCTTCATGAGGAGTTTGAAAGGTGATGCACTATCCTGGTACATCAATCAGGATCCAAAGAAATGGATCAATTGGGTGACTATGGCTACGGACTTCATGGATAGATTCAGATTCAATACGGAGAATGCACCGGATGTGTTCTACATCCAGAACTTGAAGAAGAAACCAACTGAGACTTTTCGCGAGTATGCTACTCGTTGGAGGTCAGAGGTTTCCAAGGTCAGGCCAGCCTTAGAAGAAGGAGATGAAGAAATTCTTCGTGCGCGCTCAGGATCCTCAGTACTATGAGCGGCTGATGATGGTCGAAGGGCACAAGTTTTATGATATCATCAAGTTGGGAGAGCGAATCGAGGAAGGCATCAAAAACGGTATGGTTACTAACTTTGAAGCCTTACAGGCTACCAACAAAGCTCTGGAATCCGGTGGTGTGTCCAAGAAAAGGGATGTAGGAGCCGTGATGGTGGCACAACAAGCCAAGTCCCCTCCCAAATATCAAGTATACCCCAAACCTTCCTTCACATACCAACCAGCTCCAAGTTACCAAGAACCTTCACCTCAATACCAGACAGCCTCACCCGCCTACCAAGCTCCACCACCCACATATCAGCCTACCTCGCCCAGATACTCCCAACCAGCTCCCATTTATAATGCCTACAATCCCCAACCTTCTCACTACCAATCACCACCTGCTCGCCAAAACTTCCCAAGACCTCGCCCAAATTTCGACCGTCGTCAACCAAAACAGTATACCACCATAACTGAACCCATTGACCAATTATACGAAAAGCTCAAAACCGCCGGTTATGTCACACCCATTCCCGCTGTCACCCCTAAGAACCCTTCTTCGTGGGTCAACCCAAAAAAAACCTGTGCTTACCACTCTGGCATGAAGGGACACACCATCGAGATATGCCATTCCTTGAAAGACAAGATACAGACCCTCATAGATAACAAGATCATTGTAGCCAAGGACCCTGCTCCTAATGTTCGCAATAATCCGATGCCTGAACATAAAGGTGGTGTCCACATGATTGAGGTTGATGATGACTTGGATCCCGAGGGATCGATTGGGCTGATTGCAGAGGGTGATCCGAAGAAGCCTGCAATTACTCTTAATCTGATTGTGGTCCAGATGCATCCATCTGAGGAAGTTGACATGTCCATTCCACTTGAGTTTGAATCAAGGAAACCCGCCGAGGGAAAAGCCCCAGGGCCGATCAAAGTCGAGTTTGTGCGACCGCTCGAAGTTGCAATCCGTCCATCTATAACATATACTCCGGCAGGAATAAGAATGACGACACTTATTCCAGTGGCAATGTCAACAACGACACCCTTTTATTCAGACGCCATTTCGTGGGACTATACCGCTGAAGCAAGGAAGAAAGGTAAAGGCAAGTCTGAAGAAGCCATTGTTGCACAGGGTATGAAAAGAACTGGCAGAGTTTATACCCCTGAGCATTTGGCCGAGTCTAGCAAGCAGGCCAACAATCGTCCCCCCATCATTGAAACAGGTTCTGATGATCAGTGGAGAAAGATACAAGCTAAGGAATACTCAGTCCTCGATCAGTTGAACAAAACGCCAGCTCAGATATCCATCCTCTCCCTGTTACAAAACTCTGGAACTCACAGGAGTGCTTTGCTAAGGGTGTTGAGTAAAGCATACGTGCCAGACAAATCACTAGTGGGGAAATGGCCAATATGGTGGGCCAGATACTGGAGAGTCACAAGATCACTTTCCATGAAGATGAGCTACCGCCTAAGGGGATAGGGCATAATAGAGCACTACATATCACCGTACAATGCGAGGATCATTTCATCACAAGGATCCTAATTGACGGGGGTTCTAGTCTCAACATCTGTCCGCTGGTCACACTCAAGAGATTGGGCAAGAGTCTACATGAGATAAAGGAAGGAGAGATCAACGTAAAGGCCTTCGACGGTTCGCAAAGGTCCACTATGGGAGAATTAACTTATGCTTACAGATGGGACCAACTTGGTTCGATGTAGATTTCCAAGTGATAGATGTGCCTGCATCTTACAACTTACTGTTGGGACGACCTTGGATCCACGCGACTGGGGCCGTGGCATCCACCTTACATCAAGTTGTGAAGTTTGAATGGAACCATCAAGAGGTAATCACTCATGGCGACGGTAGCAACCATATCTACGGTCGCCAGACCTTTTCAGTCATCGATGGAAGGAGGAAGTTGGGCGGAGAAATCTATCATAACATAGATCGTGTTAACGCTATTGACAAAGACAAGTGGTGGGGCAGTAAAATTGAAAGCATATTGAACTGGCAAGGGTACGAGCCGGGTAAAGGGCTCGGTAAGCATCTTCAAGGAATAACAAAGCCAATAACACTCAAGAAGCACGGTACTACTTTTGGTCTAGAGTACGAATACACTTGGAAAGAGTTCAAGGACTGGTCGCCACCATGGCGCGGCCCTTACTACCCATTGGAGTAGCCAATACCCCACATAGAGCAGACTTTTTAGCCAACTGACATCATATATGGTACAGGCGAAGAAGAAGCGCTAGCAGCGATAAGGGATTTATTTCTGGGTGATAAGAATATGGACTACTGTGTCATTTTTGAAGAGGAGGGGGGAAGGCCCTTCCATACAAGTCGTGAGCAAGGGATCACATCTCAACAATTGGTCCGTCAGGACAACCAAAGCCCGTCGAACCTCGGGGTAGCAAGGCTAATAAAACAAACATTATTTACAGAATTTCCTTCCTTTTCGCATTTTTAATTTCTGCAAGAAAGAGCTCTTAGGTTCAAACAATTACTCAATTTATCAAAGCATTTCCAATTTCTTTATAAATCTTACATTTACTTATATTTATTTGTTATTGTTTTCCTCCCCATTACTTTACTTTATACAGCATTACTATTACTTATCTTGATGAACCGACGACTGTGACCTGCAACGAGGCAACGCAACAAATGGATTCCGAGTCAGACGAGGAGGATATACCTGAGGATATTATTAAAGAAGTCGAGAACTTTGAGAATAGACCTAAGTCTAACTTGGACGAGACTGAGGTCGTCAACTTGGGAAACGCAGAGAGCATCAAAGAAACACGCATCAACATTCATCTGTCACCGTCAAAAAAGGAGAAATATACGGAATTTTTAAGGGAGTATGAGGACATATTCGTCTGGTCATATGATGACATGACTAGCCTCAGTACATCTATTGTGGCCCACAAGCTGCCAACCAATCCAACATGCCCACCAGTGAAGCAAAAGCTTAGGAAGTTCAAACCAGACATGAGCTTGAAAATCAAAGAAGAAGTCACCAAGCAGATCAACGTCGGGGTTCTCCGAGTGGTAGAATATCCTACATGGTTAGCTAACATTGTGCCGGTACCAAAGAAAGATGGGAAGGACAGAGTCTGCGTCGACTACCAGGATCTTAACCGGGCCAGTCCGAAATATGACTTCTCCCTGCCAAACATACACATCTTAATTGACAACTGTGCCAAGCACGAACTGCAGTCTTTTGTATATTGTTTTGCTGGTTACCATCAGATTTGGATGGACGACGAAGATGCTGAGAAAAGGCATTCATTACGTCGTGGGAGTGTATTGCTACAATATGATGCCATTCGGTCTGAAGAATGCAGGGGCCACCTACATGAGGGCCATGACTACTATATTCCATGACATGATTCACAAAGAAATTGAGGTGTATGTGGACGACGTCATTATTAAATCAAAGAAAGATGTTGATCACATGGAATATTTGAGAAAGTTCTTCAACAGGTTAAGGAAATACAATCTGAAACTTAACCCTGCAAAGTGTGCGTTCGGGGTTCCCGCTGGCAAGCTGCTAGGGTTCATCGTCAATCGTAGAGGAATAGAGCTATATCCATCAAAGGTCAAATACATTCAAGAATTTCCACCACCGAAGAACAAAAAGGATGTTATGAGCTTTCTAGGAAGGCTCAATTATATCAACCGGTTCATAGCCCAGTCTACCGTCATTTGTGAACCAATTTTCAAAATGCTGAGAAAGGATGCTGCCACCAAATGGACTGAGGATTGTCAAAACGCCTTCGACAGAATCAAAGAGTACCTTTCAACACCACCAGTCTTGGTACCCCCAGAGCTGGGTAAACCCCTATTACTCTACCTGGCCGTATTAGATGGAGCTTTCGGTTGCGTTCTCGGGCAACATGACAAAACAGGGAGGAAAGAGCAAGCAATTTACTACCTCAGCAAGAAGTTTACTTCGTATGAGGCCCGGTATTCTCTATTAGAATGCACCTGTTGTGCTTTGACTTGGTCGCACAGAAGCTGAGGCATTATTTCTGTGCCTACACAACGTACCTCATATCGAGGATGGATGCGCTAAAGTACATCTTTCAGAAGCCCATGCCCACTGGCAGACTAGCTAAATGGCAGATCATGTTAAGTGAGTTCGACATCATTTACGTAACTCAGAAGGCAGTCAAGGGACAAGCATTAGTCGATCATCTTGCTGAGAATCCTATGGACGGAGAATACGAACCTTTGAAAACATATTTCCTCGATGAGGAAGTATCATTCGTAGGAGAGGACATTGCAGAATCCTACGAGGGTTGGAGGATGTTCTTTGATGGGGCCACAACCTTCAAAGGCGTGGGTATTGGAGCAATCTTAATTTCAGAAACTGGTCAGCATTACCTGGTATCCGCCAAACTCAAATTCCCCTGTACAAACAATATGGCTGAATATGAGGCCTGCATCCTTGGGCTCAACTTGGCCATTGACATGAATGTTCAGGAATTATTAGTGATCGGTGATTCTGACTCATTGATACACCAAGTCCAAGGGGAATGGGAGACCAAGAATTCAAAGATACTGCCATACCTACATCGTGTGCATGAATTGAGAAGGAGGTTCACGAAGATTGAATTCTGGCACGTTCCCAGAATCCAGAATTAGTTCGCCGACGCACTGGCCACCTTGTCATCCATGATCTAGCATCCAGATAAGAATTTTATTGATCCTATCCCGGTGGGGATTCACAATCAGCCGGCCTACTGTGCCCACATTGAGGAAGAAGCAGATGGAAAGCCTTGGTTTCATGACATTAAGGAGTACTTGGCAGAGGGAGAGTACCCAGAACTTGCAAACGCCATTCAAAAGCGCACTCTTCGTAGGTTATCAAACAACTTCTTTCACAGCGGAGGAATCTTATATAGGAGGACTCCCGGTCTGGGTTTATTAAGATGTGTCGAGGCAAAGGAAGGGACGAAGCTGTTGGAGGAAATACATGCTGGTGCATGCGGTCCTCATATGAACGGGTTTGTTCTAGCAAAGAAGATGCTTCGGGCTGGTTATTTCTGGATGACCATGGAAACAGACTGCATCCAGTATGTCCGCAAATGCCGTCGATGTCAAATACATGGGGATATGATAAAGGTACCTCCCAGTGAGCTTAATGCAACAAGTTCACCCTGGCCGTTCGCCGCTTGGGGCATGGACGTTATTGGACCAATCGAGCATGGCGCCTCCAACGGCCACAGGTTCATTCTAGTTGCCATTGACTATTTCACCAAATGGGTCGAAGCAGCATCTCACAAAGCAGTTACTAAGAAAGTCGTGGCCGATTTTGTCCGCGACCACATTGTTTGCCGGTTTGGAGTTCCAAAGTCAATCATCACCGATAATGGTTCCAATCTCAATAGTGATTTGATGAGAGTAATGTGTTAAACCTTCATGATCAAGCACAAGAATTCTACAGCATACAGACCTCAAATGAATGGAGCCGTTGAGGCTGCCAACAAGAACATCAAGAAGATACTGCGAAAGATTATAGAGAAGCACAAGCAGTGGCATGAGAAGCTGTCATTCGCTCTGTTGGGGTATCGCACCACGGTTCGCACATCAACCGGGTAAACTCCTTACATTTTGGTATACGGTACAGAAGCCGTCATTCCTGCTGAAGTTGAAATTCCATCTTTGAGAATTATACAAGAAGCCAAGCTCAGCGACGCCGAATGAGTAAGAAGCCGTTATGAGCAGTTGGCTCTCATAGACGGAAAGAGAATGAAAGTAGTTTGTCATGGTCAGCCATATCAGAATAGAATGACACGAGCCTTCAACAAGAAAGTCAAACCAAGACGATTCACACCGGGGCAGCTGGTGTTAAAGAAAATCTTTCCTCATCAAGACGAAGCAAAAGGGAAATTCTCTCCCAATTGGGAAGGCCCGTACATGGTTCACCGAGTACTAACAGGAGGAGCACTCATACTGGCAGAAATGGATGGAGAAATTTGGCCTAAACCAATCAATTCAGACGCAGTCAAGCGCTACTATGTGTAATTATTATGCTTCTATCAATGTTGTAATTGAACTACGCCTGACCTGATTCCCGTTTAAGAGGGGATACGTAGGCAACCTTATGGGTTCGGTCATATTTTAATAAAATTTTCATTTTTCCCACAAATGAAAACTGGGGCAGATTTTTGAGGAGGGACCTCAAAATTCCGAAGCAAGTTCAGCCCAAGCACCGTGCCAGTAAAACTGGGGCAAAGTTTTGAGTAGGACTCTCAAATCTCCGCAGCAAGAGAGGTTGCAATGTCTTGAACCGCGTCATGGTCGTCGGTTCATCCAAAGAAAACTATTCTTTTCTATATGTTATATCATATTTTATAAAACCATGCATATTTATTTCTCAAAAAAATCTTGTTTTAGCAACGTACCCCTGTGGTACGAACGAAGTCATCATCATCAAGCAGATAGGCCGATCCGAGACAGCAGGGATACAAACTAACCTTCCCTCTACAGAACTCACGATTTTTTCTTTGGATGCAGGCACAAATACGGCGAAAGCCCAAGACATCCCATTACCCCCACAAGACGCATGCTTCTCAAGGATACACTCTCAAACTCATTGCACATGCCAACGCTTACTATTATCATCATTGCAAATGATACTTCATTCACAACAGTCGTATCATCGCACTTTATCATCAGCTAAGAACTCTTACTATCACTTTATTTTCTGCATTGCATGAGGCTACCTTTCTGCCTCTCGAGACTAAGCTCTGTCTCCATCTTGCATGAGGTTAAGCTCTACCTCCATCTGCATTCGCACCTGCATAAGGCTATCATTCTGCCTTCCGAGGTTAAGCTCTACCTCCATCTGCATTCGCATCTCTGCATAAGGCTATTAGTCTGCCTTCCGAGGTTAAGCTCCACTTCCATCTGCATTCGCATCTGTATAAGGCTATCAGTCTGCCTTCCGAGGTTAAGCTCTACCTCCATCTGCATTCGCATATTTGTATAAGGCTACTTTTCTGCCTTCTGAGACTAAGCTCTGTCTCCATCTTGCATGAGGTTAAGCTCTACCTCCATCTGCATTCGCATATTTGTATAAGGCTACTTTTCTGCCTTCTGAGACTAAGCTCTGTCTCCATCTTGCATGAGGTTAAGCTCTACCTCCATCTGCATTCGCATCTTTGTATAAGGCTACCATTTCGCCTTCCGAGACTAAGTTTTGTCTTCATCTGCCGAGGTTAAGCTCTACCTCCATCTACATTCGCATATGCATAAGGCTACCTATTCTGCCTTCCGAGGTTCTACGCTACCTCTCTCCGCATCTTATTGCACTACACTAAGCTCCTTTCTACCTTAGCAAATCAAGCCACCTTTCGTTACCTTATTTATTTACGCCTTCTTTCGGGCTAAGCTTTGCCCACTTTCTTTTCGCAAATCGCAAGACTAAGCTATGTCTTGCCAACATCATACTATTGCATTCTTCATGGGCTGAAATATCGCTAACTTGTCCAAAGGCGTCATCGTTCATGGTCTGAGAACATCATTTCATGGCCTAAGGATCTCTTTTATTCAACTTGCATATCATTATTCAAAGGCATCATGGTTCGGAGGCACCATCCTCATGGCCCAAGAACATCATTTCATAGCCTGCGAATCCCGCGCTGAGCGAGTCATGGCCCAGGACATCATGGTCTAAGGACATCATCTTAATAGTCCAAAGACAGCATTCATAGTCCGACGGGAACTTGCATCATGTTTATATTATGCACAATATACTCTTGTTCTCTATTTGCAGGTAACTCGGCCGGAACAGCCAATCAGGCAGGAGCAAACCGCTCCAGTTCTCTGATACAACCCTGTAAGATCTTTCTACTTTTACCCTACCAAGCACCTTGCGTCCGTTCTTGTGAAACATCACCGGTATATTTCGCCGATGATCCCGGAACTGCATACGACCTGATTCCTGTAAAACCAGGGATATGTAGGCAGCTCAGAAATCAGGGTGCGGTCAAATTCTATCCCTCAGTTTCATCTCGGTAAAAATTGGCCATCATATCCTTACCCGACAACTCTTTCATCCTTCTCGAGTAAAGAGGGGCAGCTGTTGATACCCAATTTTTCCTCAAAATATTTTCAAACTTGCATATAAGCTTTCAAAAATTACTCTTTGTAATAATGAGTATTTTTCCATATTTTTATAAATTATTTTTCCTGCTTATTTTAATATTTCATACTCAAATAATTCATAAACTATGCTATAAATAATTCATCTGTTTCCAGCTCAGTATATCGTTTATAATCATTTTCTAGCTGTTAAAATTCAATTATTTCACAAATTAGCCAATTGGGTACCATTTAATTTCAATTGCAATAATTTTACAATCATAGCCCAATTGAACATTTTGTACTATTTTTATTCAAAACTTACATATTCTTTGCACTTAATATTAGTTAATTACTGTGATTTTACCTATTTTTACTCAATTTCGCTTTATATAATTATTAGCCATTTTTTATTAATTAATTATCTTTTTGTGGGTATTTAACTAGTAGCCGTTTTTATTTTCAAATTTAGCCACATTTAACCAAAAATACCCAACCCATCTGACCCTGTTAACCGGCCCAATTGCCAAGCCCAATACCTAAAATCTACCCGACCAATCCCTGCTTTAATCTGAGTCGTTGATTAATTCAAATCAACAACCCAGATCAGAGCTTACCATAATTAATCCTAACTACCCCCTCCCCGTCTCTCATTTTCGAGACAGTTACTCTCTCTCTTCTCGACCCCTCTGCTCCCTCATCTCTCTAGAATCTTCTGGCTATTTGTCTTCTCCGATGGCTTCACCTTCATCTCCGGCTCTAAATTGTTGTTAGGGTTTCGACTGATTTTTCTCAATACATGTTATTTATCATACTACCCATTATTGATTGTTCACACGATTAGTTATACTGATTTTGTGTAATTACCCGTTAAACCTGTGATATATGCCCTAAATCTATGATTTTGTGTAGAGCTTCTTGCTGATTTTGAATTACTTCCTTACTTATGTGATACTTCCCTTATTTATTACTAACTCTCTGTAATTTTCAATCTCATGCGTATCTCTTTGAACCAATTTCAGAATTAAAATGGTACTCTACCCTATTGTTATGTGCACAAATATGTTGTCAATCAATCAATACAGACTTTCCTTATTGTGTATTTATGTACTTAGACTTAATTGCATGATTTATACTTTACTACCCCTGTCATGGTAAAAATCACTTTCACAGTGATTCATTTCCTTATTTAGTACTGATTTGTCCGTTTGAGCTGTGACTCCCTAATTAAAGGGAGTCCGAGTCCTAATTGGTTCTTATTTGGTATTATTCCCATATTTATGCTAAACCATTACTTTTTGCCATATTTACCTGCATGTTTTCAAAGCTATAAATACTCCTACTCTTTCATTAATATATATGATCAGTCGAACATTGCTCAACTCTCTCTATACTACTCTCTTGTGTTCTGCTTCTCTTGGCTCTCTCTCTCTTGTCTCTATTGTTACTCTTTGTTTCTTACTATTAGCCGGTTGCTAAGCCAAAGCTAATACTGTTCTATTTGCTACTCTCTTCTGCTGCTCTTTACTTGCATCACTGGTATGTCCTAGTTAATATTACTGTACTCCGACCAACATGCTTCAATTTTGTTTAAGGTTCTTACTGTTTCTTTTGTGCTTCTATTTGTGGTTTTATTGCTTACCCTGCAACTAGCATGCCTAAATAATTTTATGATATCTCTTCTTCTTCTAGTTAACTTAACTCTTGTTCTGTTTCCCTGTAGTTCATTATTCCCTATGTATGTAACTACCTGTTCTATCTATCATCCCTTATGTGTTTTCTGCAGCAACTGTATAATGCTTGGTATCTTTATGTGATGAATCTATTACTGTAATCCCAATTGGTTATGCTACCACCATTATTTGTCCCCTAAACCCCTTTTCCCAGTTTTTGATTGTTTTCTGGTACTCCATTAGGTCACAACTAGTTGTTGTTACTACATTTTTTAATAAGTTCTTATGTTCTGAAACTATGTGATTTCAAAACTCCTTCTCAAACTCAAACTCCCCTTTAAAAGGAATATGAAGCACTTCACAATTCCTAGACCTTAGGTTCCACCTCCCTCAGTGTGAGCATTTCTTAGGGACCTTGAGTTACCTCTTAACTTTGACACACTGAGGTTGGGTACTCCACACCACACTTGTTTGATTGTTAACATTTCTGGGTGCTGGTATTTGCTAGGCCTTCACGAAGGCCTTTGGGAGATTTGCCGCACCCAGGATGAGTAAGGCTGTGAAACTTGAAAGGGGTAAGGCTGGAAGATTGGGCCTGTGAGAAGGCTCCCAATAGAGTAGCTTCTTGTTTTCCTTTGTAATTACTGCAATTCATTCGATATGGCCTGTAATAATTTGTAAAGAAATAATGGGGACTGTATAGTGAAATGGGGAGGGGTTTATGCATGCTTAGTTAAGTGATGGGTAGAAAACATGACTTTAGGATTTGTTTCCTATATGTGCATTAGCTATCCTGCTTAGGACATGCATAACATACATCCTGAATCCTGTTCAGTTCTTCATATCATCATATTTATGTCATCTTATTGTTCACATATAATAACTATAATCGAGTAATAAAAGCCTCTATAATGTATTGTTCATGCATTTATAACCATGCCACATAGGAGCCATGTTTTAGGATAACACTTTGTGCATTAGATATCCTGTCCTTAGGACCTTTTATTCGTCAGAATTTGAACGCTTAGTCATAGTAACCCCACTAAAATATGGTCAAAAACATTTTCTGCAAATGTATCATTACTTGTGTCCCTTAAAATCAGATATGAATATGCATACTCACCCTTTAGGCAATATATACGACGCCTAGGAAAACTTTAGGCCTAATGCGTAATTAAAATCGAATCAACTATGCTGGGAGTAGTCTGCCTCTTCGAAATTTCCCAAACTCTGATCCTGCTTTCCGGGGATCCACTCTATTTTTACTAAACCCCTATGTTGCTTTTATAACAATTTTGAAAGTGTGCGTTTTCCTACTTCTTATTACTGGTGGCAAGATTTTGACCTCTATCTTATTTAAACCATTAAGCTTTAAAGTTACTTCATTATATAAAGTTGTTCTACTTCTGAAAAGCTGCTAAACTTTTATTTTCTAAAACCGATTTAATCAGGTCATGTCGACTACTGGATCCTTATACTCTCTTTTGAATTATTAAATTTCAAATAAAAGCACTCCCTCTCAACTTATTGATTTTTCTAAAAGTTATCTAAATTGCTGGGTATTCCTAAATCCTAACGCTGTTTGAAACACTGTATTCCTGAAACTTCTATTTTAAATCCCTCAACCTTAGTCAAAATTTTCTGCCTTCATTCGGGTTTTAACTCGACCTACTGTCTTTATTAAAATTCTTTGTTTTCAAACTTTCCTTTTGAGACTTTGATCGTGTTTGAGACGTGCCACTTATGTGTTTTGACTATGGAGGGATCTGTGAGCCTATTATCTGCTCCAAGTGATCCCAATACATGTTGTCCTATTTGTTTTTTAATGTCGTCTAGTATTTTATCCTTTGCACCTAAGGGTTCATCCTAGTCCCCGCCTTTGTAGGAGTAGTAGTCCCAACTACCCTCCGAGACTTATAGGATGGGACGGGTAACGGCACGCAGTAAGCATTCGTGACCAACACGCGCTTTAAATAACCTTTACGGGGTGGGAAGGGTAGAATATGAATATGATGACCGGTGCGCTAATACCACATGTAGCTGCCTCCTCGAGGTGTGACATACTGGGTATTGCATTGAAGTGATCCGTATTACTTTAAACCTAGGACAATTCTTTTGTTTATGATATTCCAAACCTTTAAAGATTTTCATATTTGTTTAAAATCCCCTCTTATGTGAACCTTATTTGTTACTTTCTCACCGTCCAAATTCACAAAACTTCTTGGCTGGGACCCACAGTTGTGGATCTTGAGGGGTGCCTAACACCTTCCCCTTGGGATAATTTCAAGCCCTTACCCAATCTCTGGTAATGCAAACTAGTTCATAAGTTATCAACTCTAGGTTCCCTAACGCACCATAAAAATCATTAAGTGGCGACTCTTCCTTAAACCTTTTCCTTTAAGGAGTTGTCCAGAATGTCATCAACCCGATCTCTCCGTACCTAACCCGTGCGATAGAAAAAGGGGGCGTGACATGGTTGACACTATTACTGTAAATGGCGTGGCTACCTTCACCTCAAATGGAATAGGTTCCTCTGCCAGTGGTGCTACTTCAAACTCAAACAGAATTGATGTGGTTACCTCAACCTCCACTGACGGCTGTATCTGTACTATAATGGGATTGAGTGTAACGGTGGGCTTCTTGGGATCATCACCCTCTTTATATAGCTTGATTGACCCCTCTGGATCACATTCTTCATCAATCTCTATCACAATGATTCCTTCACCTCTATGATCTGGGAGGGGGTTATTGTGTACATTAGGCATACCCTCCTTTGCCTGGATGATTTTATTGTCAATCAAGGCCTAGATTTTGTCCTTCAATGCGCGACACTCATCGATGGTGTGTCCTTTCATGCCAGAGTGGTATGCACAGATCTTGTTTGGATTGACCCATTGGGGTGAATTCTCTACGGCCACAGCAGGGATGGGAGTGACAATACCAGCAGCCTTCAATATTTCATATAGTTGGTCGATAGGTTCAGCAATGGCAATATATTATTTGGGTGGTATGCGTTCAAAATTAGGTCGCGGTCTTTGGATGTTTTGGCGGGTTGGAGGTGAATGGAAATGAGATGGTTGGGAGTTATAGGTGTGATAGGCAGTGGCTGGTTTGGAACATCTGGGAGACGAGGGTTGATATGTAGGTGGAGGTGATGTTTGATCTGTGGGTGGAGGTCACGGTTGATAGGTGGGTGGAGGTGCTGGTTGATAGGTGGGTGGAGGTGCTTGATATGCAAGTGGGGAGGTTCGATATACGAATGGAGTTTTGGGTCCTTGGGCAACCATTACTGCTCCCGCGTTCTTCTTCTTAGATATACCCCCTGACTGCAATTCTTTATTAGTGTCTTGCAGTTCCTCAAAGTTCGTGACCATACCGCTCTTGATTCCCTCTTCGATCCTTTCACCAAGTTTGATGATGTTAGAGAACTTGTGATTTTCAATAACCATCCGTCTTTCATAGTATTGCGGATCTTGTGCCCTGACGAAGAACTTGTTCATCTGCTCTTCGTCTAATGTCGGCCTGACTTTGGCTGCTTTTGACCTCCAACGAGTGGCATACTCGCGGAAAGTTTCAGTAGGTTTCTTCTTGAGATTCTGAATGTAAATGACGTCTGGTGCATTCTCTGTGTTGAACCTGAATCGGTCCATGAAGTCAGACGCCATACCTACCCAGTTGGACCACTTCTTAGGATCCTAGCTGATGTACCATGACAAAGCATCTCCCGTGAGACTCCTCATGAAAAGTTTCATCCAGATATTCTCATCTATTTCGACTCCGACAAGCTTGTCACAATAGGTCCTTAGATGAACCCTGGGATTGCCTGTACCATCAAACATCTCGATTTTAGGAGGTTTGTAACCCTCCGGTAGTTCTAAATCCAGGTGTATGCATAGGTATTCATAGTTCAGACCTTCTATCCCCTTGCCTCCATCCATGCCTTGAACTCGGCTAGTCAACTTCTTGAGTTCCTCGGCCAGGTTCTTGATGAGCATGTCCTTCTCACTGGATTCTGGTGTATTAGAGATGGGTTGAGTAGAGTGAGGTAAGGTCTCCACGTATATGGGGTTGTTCTGGTTGGAGCTTGAGCATAGTGGTGATCGTTGGTGGAATTTTGGGGTTCAGGAATGACTGGTAGGGTGTTTCGTGGAATGTGGTGGGTGTTTTGCATGTATTGTGGTGGGATGGTTTGATTTTATGGGGGGGAGTTGTGTAGTGGTGAGGTGAAGGAGGATTTTGTGAGTGGTTGTTGGGCATGTTTTGAGGTGGTACGGGGTTCTAAGTGTTTGGATGACTGATGTCTGGGACACTGAGTGAGAAGGATAAGTTTGCTATGTTCTGGACATGCTCGAGTTCTCATTGGAGTTTCAGTATTCTCTGTCCGAGTTACAAAATAGCATCATTTGGGACCTTAGTACTCCGACTATCAGAAGCCTTTGCATGTTCAGTTGGTGTAGTGTTTTCTTTTCTGATGTTGTTCAGATCTTCCATCTTCGCTTTTCCTTTGACTTTTGGTAGACTAGGATGAGGAGAAGGTGGACGGCCCCTAGATCTTGTGTGATATGCTGATGATGCCAGTATGCACGAACCAACCTTTGGGGAATGGGAATAATCAAAAGAAATAAATAAAAACAAAAGGTAGCCAAGTCAGTAATGATTCTGATAAAGTACTTGCAGTATTTAAACACATATTGCAAAAATGTAAATTCGCGCCCTAATTTTGGGAGTCTCGTTGTGGCCGAGTTAGGTCTAGCGACAAGTTTATTTGGAGAACCTAGATGCCAATAAATGCCTCATTTCATTAATATAAAATAGATGGATCCCTAAACGACACTAAAATAACAATAGAAAATAAGTCACTAATGGCACTTGGCCTTATTACATTCAGGAAAGAAAAAGTAAATCTAGCCTATTTGGTCCCAGAAGGACATTCCCCAGATTCGATCTTCCTGACTCCATCAATAAGGTTTCCCAACTCGCGCAGACCCAGCAGCAGATAGGCTTTATCCAAGTGTCCTCCCTTGCTCCCTTCAGCATTCTGGCAATCCTCAATCCTCTTTATGACTTTGCCCTCCAGCTCCACTAAACCTCGCTCTAGATATTCCAGCCTTCTGTTGGAAGTGATAGCCATTTCCTTCCATTCCTCGATCAGCCTCATATTGGTCTCATGTATTTCCCGGTGCTCATTCTCGAAATCATGGACCCTCTTGCACAGTCTGTTGTATTTAACTTGAGCCTCAACATCTTCATCTATGATCCTATTCCCTCGACTGGTTCCTGGCCTCACTATCCCCCCTAAGTTGTCCTCCAACCATGCTGGGTAGAGAGGTGCACAACCAGCATGATACCTGTCTGGCTCAATGGTGTTTTTCTCCACGATGATCTTGCAGTGTCACATGTGCTGAGCTTGACACTTGTAAGGGATGTCGCCGTCCTGAAAGTCTACTCTGAAGTGGCTCATTTTTGCGACCCTTGGTACAACCTGCTTCCTGTCCGCTTGCCTCATGGCTCGTATAGGAACATAAGGGTATATTCCCCTCAACCCAATTAGCACTAAGTGTGGAGCGTCCCTGGACCGGATGATGAACTCGTCTGTCGGTAATCATTCAAACATCCATTGCACTTGTTCCTCGGTCAGATTGTCGAAGAATTCTACTCACTCTTTAGCACTTTCCGGTTGAGCAAACTTGTCCGGAATGTAAGTCATCCGCTTAGGGTAATGGAAGGCAATGTGATCGTTCCAAGCCCTTCGCGGAAATTCTAGGTGATACTGACCCTTCTGAAGATGTTCTAATAACCACAATTGCAGCAGCAGATTACAACCCTCGAAATGCTTGATCCCTTTTTGACAGCGCTCCAAAGCCCGGTAGATGTCAGCCAAGATCGTAGGGACAATAGTGTATGTTTTTCCATCGATCCCCTCCATCAAAGTCTTGGCGACCATGGACAACCTAGTATGGATTCTTTCCCTTTTCATCGGGAACACTATCAGGCCCAAAAAGCACACAATAAACACAAACACTCTGTGGTGGATGTGGCCTAGAGAAGTGATAGAAAACTCGTCATGGAAGGTACGGTAAGATTTGCTCTTGCCATATCTCTCATACAGATATTCAAAGGGTATGTAGGATTTTTTCAAGCACTCCAAGTCAGCATTTTCTTCAACCCTATCATCTTTAGGAACCCTTTACCAGTGCGGTTCTCAAGTACCAATAACCCAGGGCTATCCCAAGTCAGTCCAGCAAGTCCCCCAATTTCTTCTAAGAGTGGTATCATTTCTATATTCCCGAAACGGAACACGGCCCTCTCACTCTCCCAGAATAGAGTTGCAACTTTGATTAGCATGTTGTCCGGCTGAATGTCTAGCAAGGAAGGTAAATTTCCCAAGTGTATCCTCACGTGTTTCTTGTCACCTAAGGAAAGGTCTTCCCACCAGTCTAGTAGCATTGGTGGAATGTTGCTGACCATACCGAATCTGGGTACCTCGTGCCTCATTTTGTGCAAAACAAAAAGGTTAGGCCCTTTTCCCCCACCAGATTCGACTATTTATACATTCGTGATTAGCATATTGGCATTTAGTTCTCCAAATTAATGCACAGAACGTGGTTGTGTCCGTTGGGATTGCGGAAACCCTGTGGTACTTTGGATAAGGCTTGTCTTAAAGGATTATTATGTGGACAACATATTAACCCGACTAGGTTTGACTATGATACATGCAAATTATAATAAGAGTAAGGTTACTATGGGGGTATAGACTGGTACCGTCAAGCGGGCAACTTGAGGGGGAAAGGCACGGAACCGTCGACTGCACCGTTGATCGACTAGTTTTACCGCAAATAAGCCTTTCCAAATTTAAGGGTAACAAATTGGAAGAGTGAAACCACTCATCAAACGTTCCTATATGATTTGTTTAGGCACGAGTGGAGTATGATGTTGAGCATGATTTATGCAGCAATAAATAGCATGTTGTCACGTATTTGCACGTTATGAAAAGTGATAAATACAGCCGTTATAATTGAAAACAGTTAAGGAAAACAAAGAAACAAGTTAGTTTCATATTGAGAAAATAAATACTTGAAAATAAACAGTTAAGTTCACATAAAGGGGAAAGGGAAAGGGTGCTGGTATTAACAAAGTAAGGCACGTTCAGACTAATTCACAAAGCAATTTGTTACGATAAAAGCCCAGAAAATCCCCAGCAGAGTCGCCATGTTGTCGCGCCCCCTTTTTCCTCTCGAGGAGTCCGGGATCTGACATTATTGAGACAACTCGTTTCCTTTTGGGAAAAGGGTGCAAGAAGTTGAAGAGTCTCCACCTAACGGATTAAGGTGCGTTAGGGCAGCTATTGCAAGTAACTCATGAAATCGGTTTGCGTTACCAGAGAACGGGTAAGGGCATGAAATTATTTTGGAGGGAAAGGTGTTAGGCACCCCTCGAAGTCCACAACGGTGGGTCCCGGCCAAATTTACTTTGTGAATTAGTCAATTAACAGATAAGAGTCTAAGCACACATATGTAAAAAAGAATAAAGGACTTTAATAGATACGCAGTCTTAGCACACATATGTAAATAAAATAAGTGAAGTCCTAGGTTGGTTAGCCTATAGGATCATATCTGTACAATGCCCGATAATCCTCCTCAACTAGAGGGGCTACATGTGGCATTAGCGCACAGGTCATCATATCCTTTTACTATCCATTACCC
>ML280123.1:54785-103462 GCA_005239495.1 Nicotiana undulata | reverse complement strand
AGACCCTTCAGTCTTCGAGACCTCTCTCTCTCTCTTCTCGTCTCTTCCTCTCCTCCTTCTCTCTAGAACCTTCTGGTTCGTCTTCTTCTCCGATGGCCCTCAGCCTGTCTCCGGCCACCTCCAGCCTCTTCCCTTTCGACCACCATTCGCCTTGACGCCTCATCTCTCCGGTTCTCTTCGTCTCTGAGACCTTTAAAAGGGTTTCGACCATTCCATACCACCACTGAAGCTCTTCCTGGGTTATTTTCGGTCTTTCTCCGGCGGGGTTTGACTCGGTGGTGCCCTAACCACCATTATTCCTGAGTTTCACGGCCAGGTTCTCTTACTTTTCTCTGGTTTCTTATGAAACCCTAATCTCGACCTAAATCTCTTAAATCTCTGTATTTTTAATGATTTCAACTCATTCTTTTATATTTTGTACTATTCTCGACTCGATCTTCAAGTTTTTAAACATTTGTGTTCCTTTTGAAACTAGGGTTTTACAAACCCCTTTCAAAAACGATTCTTTACTTCTGGTATAATGTTATTCTATGCTTCCCTATGTTATTCAATGATTTATTCAAAGCTTCTCTTATCTTAACTTGTTTTACTGAAAACCCTAATTTTGCAGTCTTAATCATGGATTCTGAGTTCGTCTTTGACTACATGTTCGATTATCATGCATATGTGTTTGTTTATAATAAACATTATGTTCTCTATGTGAATCCCTGCTTTATACCCTGTGTTGTTTGTTAAATTTTCCCCTTTCTGCCTATTATGAATTTCATTATGTATGCTCTCATAAATTTGTGTTAATTCTCTCCTAAATCAGTACTATTATCCCTAATAAAGTCCTTGAACTCTTGTGATTGATTCTTAATTGATCTCGCATGAGATTTTCTACTGATTTTAACTTTGTAAAATATTTCTTGACCTTATTATGTGGTCAATCAGACTATTAACTATCTTTAGGCACTTTCCTTGATTAAAATGTGTTGAACCTAGTCTTTATTGCATATTCTATTCTATTCTACTTCCTTATTTGATCATGCCCTGCCTTATGATTTCTTTCCTTATTTAAGTGACTGCTTATTACCGTTTGCACTAGGACTCCCTAATTAAGGAGTCCAAGTCTGTGATTGATTCTGATTAAATATTCTTTCCATACTTGTGTTGAACCAGTACTCCTTACCTTATTTATTTTACTCGTTTTCAGTATTATAAATACCTCCATTCTATTTTGCATTATGGAGACTGATACATTGCATATCACGAACACATCAGTCAATACTATCAATACTACTCTCTCTTGTGCTCTTTCTCTTTGCTCTACTAATGTTCTCTGCTCTTGTCTATTATTAGCCGGCTGTAAGCCAAGGCTGCTATTGTGCTCACTTTTTACTCTTGCATTCTGATGTGCTCTTTTATCATCTGGTATGTTCTAACTAATTTTCCAAAGCTCTAAAACCAATGTGTTTATTTATATTTCAGTTTTTCATATTCCTAATAGTTTTCTACCTATGTTTCTACTGTTCAACATGTAATTAACTCCTTGCTTACCTGTTGATACTTGACATGCTTATCTCTTGCATGTTTAGGTTTGAATCAATACATGTCATAGGCCTCGCCTATTCCTGTATGCCTCTGTTAGGCTATTTCTCTTTCTTGTTCAGTATCATGTGCCCCCTGATTCCCTGAACCTTTTATCTGTTAGTACTTACCCTACTTATGACTTGCATGCTCTTATGACTGTTATTTGATCTTAATCTCACCTATTACAACTGTATTATGTTACTGTTTACCATCATGTCTATACCTAGCCATTCCCTGGTCCCTTGAACCTTTCTTGATTTGTGTAACTATGCTAAATGAGTTTCTTAAGTCTATGTCTCTCTTTGTGTCATTATGTGACCTATTTGTCCCCTCACCCCATTGTCCTTGTGTGCAACTCTATACTGTTGAACTTTTGATCAGTACTTCTATTTGTTTTTAAGCTAATCTTTCAAAAATCACTCTCCAGTTTTGTAAACTCTTTTCTTCAACTACAAACTTTCCCTCTCCTTCTAGCACTTCACACTACTCTTAGGACTTTAGGTTCCACCCCTTTCGTGTGAGCACTGCTTTGGGTACCTCTAAGTACCCATTGAACTCTGACACACAAGGTTGGTAATTCCACACCGCACTTGTCTCAACTTTTGGAAATTTGTTTGGGTGCTGGTATTGGCCAGGGACCCAAGGAGGGCCCTAGGGAGCTTTGCCGCACCCAGACCATATTAAGGCTGTGAAACTCGAAAGGAGTAAGGTTGGAAGATTGGGCCTGATTGAAGGCTCCCTATAGAAGTAACTTTTTATTTTCCTTTTCATTACTGTAATTCATTTATTACCGGTTTGTAATAACTTGTAAACGAATAGTTGGGGTTGGATAGTGATATAGGGGGGCTATGCATGCTTAGTCTAGTAATGGGTAGAAAATATGCTTATAGGGTTTTATTTACTTACATGTGCAATAGATAACCTGTTTAGGACATGCACCTCATGCATTAGAAATCTTGCTTTAGGTTCTTTACTTTCAGCATTTCTATTATACTCATCTTGCAAACCATGATCATAATTCACACCTATAACAAGTAATGAGACTGTTATAAGGCTATTACTGAATTCTCATAATCATTAGCATTTAGAAACCATGTTTTAGGTATTCCTATGTGCATTAGATATATTGTTATTTAGGGCTTCATACTTGTTCGAGTTGCAGTCGTTGAAACACCTAATCAGCATGTTAATTTAATCTCGCTAAAACATGGTTAACTGTTTGAAACGTTTCTGTAAATGTATCCCTCTTAAAATTAGAATCAAAATATGCATGTTCACCCTTCAAAATAATTAGGCAATGTATACGACGCCTAGGCAAACTTTAGGCCTAATACGTATTAAAATCAAACCAATTGTGTTTGCTTGCTGGTATTAGAACCAATCAGTTCCTTTTGAAAATCTCAAACCTTACTGCTTTTTCACTCATGTTCTTTACCTCTTTGCGGTTCATTATACTTTACTCTAAAACTCTACTGTTTTCAAAATACTGATTCTGGGAATCATGCATTTATTTTCTCTTTACTGAAACTTTATCTGATTCCTGTTCTATTATGTTTTTAAATTATTGGGTTTCAAAGTTACCTCACTCTGCTCAAAATCATGCTATTTTGAATCTTTGCTCTGTATTTCCTTAAAGCTACTGTATTTTCTAGAATAATTTACCTACTCCTTTTACTACAGTTCTCTCTAAACTGCGGACTCATACTCTACGTTAAGATACTGTATTTTTTTTTAGTCACTTTTATTTTGAATCACTAGATTATGTCAAAAACCATGCTTTAATGATTTTCATCCATGTTTTTACTGGAGACTTTAAATCGTTATGTACTTCTAAATCCTACTACTATCTCTAAGCTACTGCATTTCTGAAAATCAATCCCCCTTTTGAATTACTCTGTCTTAACTGAACCTTCTGCTTTCCCTACTAAATTTTCAAAACATATCCTTTTACTACAACTGTCGGAACTTACTGTTTTTCTTTAACTCCAAACCTCTGTTTTAAATCCTGTCTTTAAGACTTTAGCTGTGTTTGAGACGTGCTACTTACATGTTTACCTGTGGAGGAATCTGTGAGCCCTTATTTGTCTTTACGTGTTCCCTTACATGTAGTCCTACTTGTTATGTATGTCGCTTAGCATTTTATCCTTTAAACCTAAGGGTTCAGCCTAGTACTCACCTTGTAGGAGTAGCAGTCCTAAACACCCTCTAGGACTTATAGGACGGGATGGGTAATAGTACGCAATAAGCATTCGTGACCAACACACGCTCTTTAAATAACCTTTACGGGGTGGGAAAGGTAGAATACGGATATGATGACCGATGCGCTAATACCACGTGTATCCGCCTCTTTGAGAAAGTGACATACCGGGTATTGCATTGATGTGATCCGTATTACTTTAAACCTAGGATAATTTCTTTCAAATGTTTTTCCTATAATGTTTTCAGAACCTTTCAATAAAGATTTTATACTTGATTGAAATCCCCTCTTATCTTAAGCCTTATTTGTTGCTTGTTTACCGTCCAAATTTATGAAACTTCTTGGCTGGGACCCACAGTTGTGGATCTTGAGGGGTGCCTAACACCTTCCCCTTGAGATAACTTCAAGCCCTTACCCAATCTCTGGTAATGCAAACTAGTTCAATGAGTTATCTACTCTAGGTGCCCTAACGCACCACAAAATCATTAGGTGGCGACTCTTCCTTAAACCTCTTTCTTTAAGGAGTTGTCCAGAATGTCATAAACTCGATCTCTTCGTACCTAACCCGTGCGATAGAAAAAGGGGGCACGACAGGAAATACACACACTGGAGGGGAAGAACCTAATAGCCTAAGATTAAAGTGAGAGTGTTTGACATAGTTTAGGAAAACTTAGTAAAACAGTATAGAGATAGCTTTAGGAATGAAAAAAGTTTTCAGAAATGGAAAATAGTTTAAGAAGATGCTGGGAGTGACATTAATTTTGAGAAGAATACTAAGAGTAGGAGAACAGTTTTGAAATCAATTCTGAGGAAAGCAGATTCAGCAAACAACCAATTAATCATAGAATACCCAGATTCACAGATACTTAACAAGCAGCCTTACAAACAGGGGTCCTGGGAGTTGGGAACATAAAGAACTCATATAAGGAACACATGAACATGGTCCAAGGGAAAGCATATAGGCCAACAAATGCACAGTCAACTTGGAATCTACTGATCCATAGACCTAACAGGTTAGTCATGATAATAGGCAGTTAAGACATAGAGCAAGAAGGTACTATAATCATGTTGAAGACAAGAATGTATTAGACAGGCTTAGGGTCAATTAGAAGACACTAACTAGCATGGTCACACCAATTGAAGGGAGTAAACAGAGACTGATAAACATGTTGGGCCAGTATCAAACAAACAAGTGAGGTCTAGACATGTTGATGACACAAAGAAGACAGAATCTAGACATGTTGAATAAAGCAGTAAACAGGAAGACAACTTGAGTGCATAACCAATTGAACTAGTGCAAGAATAAACATGGAAAAATAGAGTTGAGTTTCAGAATTGAACTAGAGACATATCAGCTAAAGAAGAAAATGCAGAATGTAAAGCAAATGTAGTTCCACTGTCTAGCCTTGGCTTTCAGCCAGCTAGACCAATAGTTTGCACTAGTAGCAGAGAAAGAAGAGAGAGTTTTGAGTGTGTGTGTTATGAACTTAGTTCATGTGTTGAGAGGTAAAATAAAAGTGTTTATATAGAAGTTTAAGAGTAGAGCAAAATAAGGTAAAGGAAATCAGCATTCAGCAATTAAGGAAATCACATAATCCAATCACATAAGGAGTTCGGAATAGACTCCTTTAATTAAGGGAAATTAGCCAAAAGGTAATAACAGGGATTTAATTAAGGCAAGAAGTTAAAATCAACCAAATAAGGGAGTTCAGAATAAACTCCTTGATCAAACGGTAATAATCAGGTTAATTAAGGAAAGAATCCCAATCACACCATATAAGAGAATCAGTAAGAATCCACAGTTATACAAGCAATTAAGGCAGGGGTGAATAAGTAAGGTCGTAAACAAGGTAGTAACCAAGATATATGCAGATGAATCTCTAACAGAGCAAATCAATCAGCCAAACTTTCAAAAATAACACTGATTTCTAGAAGAAAATATCAACTCCCATAAATAAAAATAGACTAAGTAAAACTTCACGGAAATATAGAAATTAGCCGGAAACACAGATTCTATCCCTAATAGAGATTAATTAGGGCAAAAATTCATAGAATAATGAATTTGACAAAGAAAGATGTTTAAGTCCCAGAAATAGAACAAGGTAACATGACTGATAACACAGAAAAGTACCCAGAATTGAAGCAAGGGTTAGGAAATCAGAGTATCACACAGAATCAACTAGGTTTAAGCATTTTTGCACAAATCAGTCACAAAGGTGAAAATAATTAATCAAACACTTTAGGAGTTAAAAAAATCTTTGAAAAACAACTGGGATAAACCCTAGTTTTAGGGAAAGAAAGAATAATCGGTTAAAACCAGATATTTTCATAGAAAATATGTAAGAGTTTCTCGATTCATCTCTGATCTATACAGATATGGAGAGGATCGAAGGTAATAGACTAGGTATTTTTAGGGGGAAAAATAACAGATATGAGAGCATAGGTTTACAAACCATAGATTCGTAACAAAATAAAGAGAGAGATCTTACTCATAGTCGAGTAAGTGGCCTAAGACAGGCTATTGAGCAAAGTTTCAACCCAGAACCGCCTCGGTTCTCTTGAGATCGTCTCAAGGTTTTACAAAATCAAAGAGCCATGGCGCGTAGAAGGCCAAGACTGGCCGGAGAAGCCATGAAAGCTTCATAAGAAGAAGGTTTATGCCGATGACGGCGTTTGAGAACTAGGGTTAGGTAGAGAGAGTTGAGAGAAGGGTGGAGCGGTGACGGCGGGTGGGAGATGAGGAATGAGAGAGTTTGGGGGGGAGGGGTTGTTTAGGTTTAATTTAGGTAAGGGAGATCTGGACCGTTGATCAAAATGATCAACGGTCAGGAATGGACGGGGTGTTGGGTCGGGCGGGTTTAATGTTTGGGCTTAAGGGGATTGGGCCAAATTAAAAGGGTTTTGGGCTGGTTTGAAAATGGTTAGGTCTCAAAATAAGGGTCTATTTATTAAATACCCAAGTAATTAAATAAAAATTAATTTATAAAATAAGTAGTAAATTTTAAAAATAATTTTCCTATATAGAAATGTTTTTAAAAATAATTATTCAACATTTCAAAAATACAATGAGCCACTCTTTGGTAAAATAACTCAATAAAGTATACATGGGCTACAATTGCAAAGTTATTGCAATTGTAACCGAAAGTTTAAATCTGGCCATTTATGAAATAATTTGAACTTAATATGACAATAAATAGTAATATTAAATCAAGAAATGTTTTAAAATCATTTATGATTCAATTTTGTGATTATTTATATAAATAAAATACTGGGATAGATTAATTTTAAAAATGAAAAAAAATTATGGAAAAATACCAATTGATGTTAATGCATAGTTTTAGAGGTATATATGCATTTCAAAACTATTATAGGGAAAAATTGGGTATCAACAGACCTTGGCGCAGATTTTGACCGTGTGCACCAGTCTTGCACAAGCGGTCGCTCTTTCCACTACAACTGCTTCTTCTCAGGCCGTTGGAGGCACCCAGACGCCTACCACCTGTGCACCTAAACAGGTTGTTCAGGGACTTCAGACACCGGGGGCAGCTCCAACCCACCCGGTTGCACCCTGTTCAGGATTATGTGGTTCCAATTAAGGATGACGACGAGCAGCGTAGGTTGGAGAGATTTGTAATACTTCAGCCTCTGACTTTCAGTGGAGCTGAGGGCGTGGTTTCCCGGGGTTTCTTAGACAAGTGTCAGATGATGCTTCGTACAGCAGGGATATTGAAATCCAGTGGGGTCTCGTTTACTACTTTCCAGTTCTCAGGAGTTGCCTTTACTTGGTGGGAGTCTTATGAGAGGCGTAGGCCTGTTGGTACAGCGCCCCTTACCTCGCAGCAGTTTTCCACTCTCTTCCTAGAGAAGTATGTTCCAAAGTCCCGCAGAGAGGAGTTGCGCAGGCAGTTTGGGTAGTTGCACTGGATGAGTTGATCGTGACGCAGTATGAGATAAGATTTTCAGAGCTTTCTCGTCATGCTATTGAGTTGGTCCCTACAGAGAGAGAGGATCAAGAGGTTCGTGGGTGGCCTCACCTATCAGCTCTGTATTCTGTTGACCATAGTGAGGGTATCGGGTGCTACGTTTGAGCAGGTTGTTGATATTGCCCGAGAGATTGAGTCAGTTCGTCGCTAGGAGCGAGATGAGAGGGAGGCAAAGAGGCCTCAAGGATCGGGTAGCTTTGGCAGTGTTCCCTCTAGGGGTCAGTTTTAGCATAGCAGAGGCCGCCCACTTAGGCCTGCTCAGCCAGTTCGCCCAGCTTATAATGGTGCATCATCGGGGCATGGTCCCCGTAGTTTTCATCTAGGCCGCTCTTCATTTAGTTCCCTCCCAGCCCAGAGTTCATCTCGCACACCATCGGTTCAGGTTTCATCTATGCCTAGTTCTGCTGGTGGTTATCCTGGTGTTAGGGGTTCCCTTCAGTCCCCGTCTCCAGCTCCAAGGAGTTTTTTTGAGTGTGGAAAGTTTGGGCACGTGTTGAGGCAGTGTCATCGCTGTCATGGGGATCCGGCTCAGCAGAGGGGTCAACCCTAGACTTCATCTGCAGTTACTTCACCACCCGCCCAGTCATCTAGAGGTGTGGGTTAGGCAGCTAGAGGCCGCCATAGAGGGGGAGGTCGATCAGGTGGAGGTCAGGGCCGTTTCTATGCACTTCCAGCCAGACCAGATGTTATGGCCTCATACATAGTGATTACAAGTATTGTTTCAGTTTGTCACCGAGATGCTTTGGTCTTATTTGATCCTGGTTCCACGTATTCCTATGTTTCATCATATTTTTCCCATTTATGGATATTCCCCATGAGTCCTTAGTTACATGTTCATGTGTCAACTCCGGTGGGCGATACTATTATTGTGGACCGCGTGTATCGATCGTGTGTGATATCTATTGGGGGTCTCGAGATCTGAGTTGATTTGTTATTGCTTAGCATGGTTGACTTTGATGTGATATTCGGCATGGTTTGGCTATCTCCGTGTCACCTGATGTGATATCTATAAACGAACGTTTGTTTAAGAGGGGAGAATCTAACGACCTTGCTGATCGTTCCGTGAGATTAGCCCCGTTTTCCCCATTTCTGCTTCATTTTGTGTTGTTTAGCTCATTTATGTTGTGTTGGGTCGGTTGGCTCGGGTTCGGAGTGATTGTGGAGAGAAAGGAGGCACTTAGTCTCTTAAGTTGGTCGATTAGTTGGAAAGTCAACCGGAAGTTGACTTATGGGTGAATGATCTCGGAATGTGGATTTTATGGTTCGGATAGCTTCGTTAGGAGTATGCTCATAATGATATTCGGAGGTCCGAGGTAGAATTAGGCTTGAATTGGCGAAATTGGATTTTTGGCGATTTCTGTCGGTAGTGAAAAATTAGTTATCGGGGTCAGAATGGAATTCCGTAAGATGGGATAGGTTCGTATTGTCATTTGGGATGTGTGTACAAAATTTCAGGTCATTCGAACGTGGTTTGGTAGGTTTCGGCGTTGTTTGTGGAATTTGGAAGTTTCTAAGTTCTTAGGCTTGAATCCGAGGCTGATTTGGTGTTTTAGTGTTGTTTTGAGTGGTTCGAAGGCTCGACTAAGTTTGAATGATGTTATGGGATGTGTTGGCATGTTTGGTTGAGGTCCCGAGGGCCTCAGGTGAGTTTCGGGTGGTTAACGGACCAATTCTTGGTTTTGAAAGTTGGCAGATTTTGCTGGTGTGTGTTCGCGATTCTGTGGGCTTAGCTGGGAGATGCATTGGTTTGTTCTATGTGATCGCAAAGGGTCGGTCGCGATTGCGTGTGAGAGTAGTTTTGTGCTTCGCGAACGCGTGGTCAGGGTCGCGTTCGCGTAGAAGAAGGGGAGCGGGTGAAGGCTGAGGCGATTGCTCTACGCGATCGCTTGAGGAAGGTTGCGATCGCGTGGAGTTGTGTGGCATTGAATCACGATCGTATGGGTTTGTCTGCGATCGTGTAAGGATAATTTTGGGGGAGTGTTAATTGTGCTTCGCGATCGCGTGGAAATTTCCGTGATGCAATGAAGTAAAACCTGGCAGAATGTTTAAGTTCAAAAACGAGGGTTTAAGCTCATAACACCAAAATTCAACAGAGAGCTCGGGAGAAGGAAAATTTTGAGAGTATTTTCAGAGTAGTGATTGAGGTAAGTGTTCTTCACCTAATTTTGATTAAATCCCATGATTATGCTTCAATTTTTATCATTTAATTTCGGAATTTGGGGTGAAAATTGGGAGAAAATGGAGAAAAAATTGGAGAGTTCTTTTGGGGATTTGGATGGCCATTTGATGTCGGATTTCGATGAGTTTGATATGGGTAGTTTTGTGAGTGAATAAGGATTCTAGTTTTGTGATTTTTTATTGAATTCCGAGACGTGGGCCCGGGGGCCGTATTTTGGCCAATTTCGGGATTTTTTATTAAATTTGATAATTTTCGCGTGGATTTTGTTCTTTAAACATGTATTGATGATATGGTACTGATTTTTGGTTAGATTCGGAGCAATTGGAGGCCGAGTTAAGAGGCAAAGGCATCGCGGGTTAGGATTTTGTCCAGTATGAAGTAAGTAATGATTGTAAATCTTGTTTTGAGGGTATGAAACCCCGGACTTCATATTGTATCACTATTTAGAGTGATGCACATACTAGATGACGAGTGTGTGGCGTACACTGTTGGGGATTTGTGACTTGGTCCGTCCCGTAGCAACTATTAAGTTGCGTATTTGATTATAAATCATATGATATTTTGTGTTTTAAAGATTATTACTATGTTTTGGGTTGAATGTCGTAGTTGGGCCTCGTGCCAAGTTGTTTGGACCCTTGGGGGCTTTTTACTACTATTTCCTCTCTGTGTTGATTTAAGACTTACACTCAGTCATGCTATGTTTAACTGATTTCGAAACTCGGTCTCGTTTACACTATTTGATGCATAAAATGATATTTTGGGTCGAGTACCCCGTTTTACTCATATATCGAGTGGCTTGAGAGGTTTCTGACTGATTGAGGCCGAGGGCCTATGTTGTGAGGATATTATGGGATCGGGCTGCGCGCCGCAGCACGTTACAGTATTTTATGATATATGAGAGGTCGAGAGCCTGAGTGATTATGCCACGAGATGGCTTGTTATAGCGCTTGGGCTGTAGGAACCCCTCCGGTGTCTGTGCACCCCAAAGAGGGCAGATACCTACTGAGTGCGAGTGTCGAGTGAATAGGAGGTATGAGTGACTGTGAGGTTGCCCGAGGGGCTAATTACGAGTGATTGTGAGGTATGCTGAGGGATTTATTCTGAGTGATATTATGCCCGAGTGGCAGTTTATGATGCATGCTTTTGCCCGAGAGGCTACTTATGACTTATATCACTTGTACACTAAACTTCTTGGAAATTTTATTAAAATTGTTGGAAATTACATTTCTCAAATGATTTTTACTGAAATCGGTCTTTTAAGCGTGTTGGTTTAACGTATATTCCTATTGAAAAAAAAGACTGTGACTTGTATGTGTTTCGTATTTCTCAGACTTTATTTACTTTCATTACTATTGAGTTGGCATACTCATATTACTCCATGCACCTTGTGTGCAGATCCGGGTGCTAGGGTAGAGTGAGTTGTTTACCTGTCCCAGGGATTTGCAGAGATTTGCAAGGTAGTTGCACGCGTCCGCAGCCCTGCCTTCTCCTTCTTTCTTCTTTAGTACTTGCATATCCAAACTTACATTGTATTAGAGATAGTGCATTAGACTTGTGTTTCCTTAAATGCTCATGATTGATGACTCCAGGTTTCGTGACAGAGTTGAATTGTTTGCCTACCTTAATTGGTTCGAACTGCTAAAAATGATCACTTTATGAAAACATCGGATAGTATAGAATTAAATGAAAAGGTTACCTTGTGTTTAAGTATTGAATTGGCTGGCCTAGTATCGCGATAGGCGTCATCACGGCCAGATAGTTTTGGGGTTGTGACAAGTCTTCATTGCTGCCATGACAAAGCTTGGAAGGTTTGGGGTCAAAACTGGAAATCTTGGTGAAATTCGGAAAGATTGTGCTCTAGTGAACTAAGTAACAGAAGATAGAGTAGATTACAGATTTATATAGGACCATTCTGCAGCACTTATTTCAAATTCCAAAAATTTACACAATAAGGTGTAATCATGTTCATGAAGATCCAGAGTACATAAAAAATGGCTTGCTGCTTCCCTTGGCCCAGGTAGCATGGGACCTGCTTGAACCCCTTCCAATCCCCCATCCCCAGCCCAGAAAAAACGGAAACGCACACACGTGCGCCTGGGACTTCTCCTTCTCACGCCATGAAACTTAAACTATGATTCGGAAATATAAATTCAATCACCAAATGGCCTAATATAAATGATTCAATCAAACAATGTTTGCTCAATCTTTGAGAAAAAATGACTACATGAGTGAGCTTGGTTAATTTTGGAACCTAAAACAATTGTGAAAATGGTAGACCGGACGAACTACTTCTAATTAGCTGTATACTCCGCTTCCACCGCTTAACCACATCCCACCCCTCAATCTTCCAAACTTTAATTCTAAATGAGAGTAAACAAGAATTATCATTCTAAACTACAGCACCCAGTGTTACAAGAACTATAAGAACAAAAGAATTAGCATATACAACAGGCGGTTAGGCAGCAATAGCATCCATTTAATGGAACTATCTCAAAGTTATGGAACTTCTATCCATACCACAAATGTATTGCGGACAGTTCCTTCTTGCTAGATGAACCCAGCCAAAAAGGATACAAGTTTGTCCAAGATTTCTTCAAATATTGAAATCCTGGAAAAAATACCCAGTACGTTCTATTGTGACGAGGGGAGTACCAATAATGTCAATTAAAAATATGCTACTTGGTTATTCTCTATCTCTATTGTAGTTGGATCGCCAAAACATCCATAGATTAGTACTAGTACCTCATATCCGCCCCTGAATGAATGATATCTGGTTCCTGGACCATGACATTTTCCAGTTTATCGTCAACATCTGAAGAAGCTCTGTAACAATGTCGAAATAAAAAGCTACCCATTGCCTCCTCAGTGACGAACTAGATCTCTTGAAAACTTAAATATTTGTTAAATGGGAAACGTTCATACTATATAATTTAGACACTAATTATCTTTTCTCCAAGTTCTTGTAGGAGCTATCCAAACTTCTTCCTTGACAATTGGAGGTTCTAGTTCAGCTCATCCATGAGATTCCTTATCTAAACCAGCTGATTGCTTGCGCTACCTATGACTTCTCATCACTAATGGTGACATCAGTGCTCCAATCACATTCCATCGGGACAGCACAATCTCCATTCTCAAGGTGACTTGATTCCCCAGATTTACAGGCAGCCATCTTAGTCTCGTTAAGAGAAATTGCAGCTTGTCCAATTGAAGCATTACTAGACTCAAAATATTTGTCTTCCATACTAGTATCTTGGTCATCCATATCAATGTCGTTTTCACAAGACAATCTAGGCTTGGCACAGGCATTTGTCAGACTATTTAGGGTGCTATTCTGGCAAACTTCCCATGAGACATCTTTCTTGGTACATCTGTTCGATGGGCGTTTCGCAAGGAAGCCAGGGGCAAACAGTGGCTTTAACTTTGGTCCAGAAGAACTACCTCCACCTGATTTCAGAGCCACAGGGTGGCTTCTGTGAGATGAAAATTCTTCGTTCTGGTTAGTTTTGTCTGGCAGTTGAGTGGAAGTTTGTAACTTCGCATTGTCGGAGATGTCACCTAAGCTTGAGGCAGAGGATGAAGCATCATCCAGCATATCACCATTTGTCGCTACAGAATCCCCGGTAAACGAAGAACTCAACAGACAGTCGTTGGTGGTTCTTTGGCATGGTTCAGTATCATCTTTACTGTCAGAAACAGGGGACTTTGTTTCACGTTTCTGAATCTCAACTTCAGCCGAAGAACTAGCACCAAAGGAACTATTGGATACCACTCTAAGGTAAGAAGTTCCTGTAGCTGCACTGGATAGTTTAACATCCAGCAACTCCTGCTGGACATGAGAACATGCCCCAAAATCTACCTCCTGATGCTCTGCTCCATCCTCAGGGTTGGTTAAGGAGGATAACTCCACTTTAGCCCCAATGATCTTAACTTCTGAACCATTAACATCTGGCGGTGAAACAGAATCAACAACTGTAGCCGGAGACACTGTTGCGCTAAGACATTCAACAGGTTGGTCTGTGGAACCTAGCTTGTCTTCCACTTTAACTGTATCCTGGTCCTCTTTCTTTATTAGTTCAAGAGGAAATAAGGATGCTGGTCGAGGGTAGATCCTGTCAAAAGTAAATACAAATCAAGATCGTTTGCTGCCAAAGGCAAAATAGAAGAGATGCATGTACAGATCAGATCAATTAGATCATGGTCAAAAGAAGGTTACCTGCTATATAATAGCATGTATGCTCCCTGCGAAAGCACTTCATCCAAATCAACACTAACCACCTACCAAAAATTGTACAATGAGTAACACACAAACATTTTAAAGGGATGAAGGAAAAAGTGTGAAAAGGAAAAATAATCTAAGAAGTATCTATAAGCGGGATATTGTACTGAGATCATGCTGCTTGAGGTAGATTATTTATTAAGTAATGACTTTTACTAATAAAGCTTAAGTGCTCTAACTCCCACAGCACCTATATTCCCAGTTTGACATTGTTGCAGACCCATACATACACTGAGAAACAACCAAGAGTGTCAAAATCTGCATAGCTTAACAGAGAAACTGGTGTCACATCGTACATGTCAACGACAAGGAAAATCTGAGAGAAGGTGGCACAGCAAAGAAGGTGCCCATTTTACGAGTTTCTTAAACTTTTTTGTGGGATATACTTATATACCCCGGCAAGTTTGTATACATGTCACATTCATGAAGTAGATTCTTACCTAAATAATTCAAATTAGATTCATCTATTAAACCACCTTAAACCTCCACAAGCACAAAATGAAAGAAGCATATTTTCTGAAGCTTCACTTTTTACTTATGGTACATGATCTTGGGAATGGGCGCGTATGATATGAGTGAGCAGCTTTAATAACTTCTGGTGCATGCACGGAACACCCAAAGCATGTCACATCCATTCAAACCCAGGTACATCAAGGCAAATCAAGGAGCCAACAAATAAGATATAACTAATCTACGAGAGAAGACAATTAGCTTATAGCAAACATGCATTTTCAAGCAAAAGCATTAATATATTTTATCGTCAAACATATCTATTAGGTAACTAGCATTTGCCAGGCCCAATATAGCAATTCACCGGATATAGCAACTCATATAAATTACCAAGCTTCAAAGTTCACATTGATGATAATCAGCACAGAAGAACATAAATGAAAGTGCGACATGCCAAAATCAGCAACCAACCAATACATTTCGTGCACTGGGATGGCATACAACAACAAACAAGAGGGTAGAGCAAGGGAGAAGTTTCTACCTTACAATCATCAATCCTGTACCAACTTCCACGGAAATCCTTGATATAGCATATGTAATGGCCGAAAAATGATGCATTCAACATATCCACGTGAACAATAACTGCATATAGCTTGTAAATATTATTGCCGTCTCCTGCTTCGCTCACGTACCGATGAAGATCCAATGTTTCAGGGAAAGTCACCCTCTTATTCAATTTACCAAACCTACCACTCTGCATAGAGATTTTGACCACAAATAAACAAAAGTAACAGAAATTTGGAATACAAACCCACAGAGTTGCATCCAGGAATAAAATGGAACTTGGGGGTGAGGAAATGGGTGAGGAATGTCAATAGAGAGAGGGAAACTCCCTGAGTTATATAATTCATCCATACCATAAAGAAATGCATATTCTGTTTTGCAGTTCTAAAAAAAAATATAATAGCAATTAGAAATGCAACACGTACGGATTAAATTATCTTTTTGTTTTACAACCTAGGTTGCATCCTTGTCTCTGAATGGAACCCAACTGAAGAAAAGAGCAAATCCAATAATGCATGATAACTTTTTCAAATATTACGCCTTCCAATTTCTCTCTAAGGAATTTTTTTTAGATAAGGAACCTAGCATTTCTTAAACAATGTTCCTTTAAGTATACTGATGTCTTATCGCAAAAGCCTATGTCTGACAAACTAATTTCATATTAGGTGGTAAATAGTGAACTCATATCCTATCAAAACGAAGATAATCTTCGGATTGACATTGAACACTCTTGAAGAAAAATATTAATGGGAGATTAGAGTTCATGTAAGATCTTATTTGTCAGCTCAAGGTACACCTGAAGTCTGTACATCCTAGATCGAACATCTTTGCTTCAGCTGGACTTCCATCAGACCCGTTTTTTCCTATAGACTTAAGCACCTAAAGTCAATGTTGACGTGAAGCCATAACGCAATGGCTGAAATATTCATTTTGAGAAATACATATTGACAGTCTCTTTTTTGAGAAACTTTTGATTTTTGAAATTTTCAGAATACACATTATAACAGTCTGTTTTCACACTTAAGGTGGCGCTCCAGTTTGTTCAACAGCAGAACAATCCTAAAGGACCTAAACATGAAATATCCACTCAAATATCCCATGGTTATATGGCAAAATACTAAACTATTATGTCCGGCTTGTAAGGACCCGCTTTCTAAATTTTAGACAATATACACTGACAATAGAAGACCACTGTGCCCACTGCCCATTATTAGGAACAAACAATTAAACAATTTACACCTTAACATATTACTGGTGCATGATACAAATCTAAGTAAACTACAGAAAACCTGTAAAACCAGCTATTTCGTTAGAACTTGTCCACTTTATTGCCTAAGGGGAAGTCTTATCGAAAGGAAAAAAAAAAGGGCAGACATTTCTGTCGCTTCCTGCTACAACAACTCATTTTCTCCCTCATTTCTAGAGTTCATTCCTTCTAATTTGTCTTTGCTTCTTTATGAAAAAACCATAAAGATCCTCTAGTTATGCATATGTACTCCCTTTGTCTCATTTAAATGACACATTACGTGGGAACCAAACCATTTTTTTCTTTTACCATTATTCCAAATATTTTCTAAATATTAACAATTATAAAAGAAGTTGTGCTTCATGAAACTTTTTTATAGTTGTGAATTTGACTTCAAGAAGAGAAATTGGAAGTTTGATTAACACTGACAATTAGATATTTTGGCCCTTATTCTCCTACCCTTACATTCTCTTCGGATGGAGGAACGTTCTTTTTTTTCATTTTTCACATGTTATAAATTTGGCAGTGTTGTACTAGAAAAATGGAACCATGGAAGAAGAAGGGTGCCAAAGGAGAAAAGAGGAGTTTAGAGTTAGCATGCAGCTAATTGCCATTAAACTTGTGGCAACTCTTTGATTCAGAATCTGATTGTTGCTTTGTTACTGTTCATTCTTTTGTTTTCTTTTTTCTTTCTATATTTCACCTAAAGGATTGAACGTCTTCCTTTAACGTTTCAACTCCTTTGAAGTACTTTTACATAGTAGCCATGTTGTGGGTTATCATTCTTGGTGATAAGTTAAAAGAAGTCCAGTTTTTGTAGTATCTACATCTTTACTTTGAATCTGGGCAAAAGAATTCCATGCGGACAAAGGATGAGGATCACCTTAATGTGGAGATGATTTACTGGAGAGGTGAAAGTTGGACATGAACCTTTCTTCTAAATTTTAAAGAATTTTGGTATTAGCTAACTTGCTCATACATGACTAGCATGACCCCTCATCATATAGGTTGTTGACCACTAACTAAAGATGGTTAGGTCTTAGAAAAAGAGCAAGGGTCATTCATTTACAAGTTTGAACAAAAAATTTGTTTAAGGGCTAACATTCGAGCTACACAAGTTAAAGGGTCTATAATGCACTTTGCCCTAGATGGTCACAATAAATAGAAAATGAAACCAACCTGAAACCTTTTCAAGGCAATTGTTAAGATATTTGGTGCCCTCCTGACCATTAGACGCTTCCATGCCTTGACATAGTCATTGCATCTGCAAGAACAACCATAGTTGTTGATCACTATTAACGATTAGGTAGCACGATCAAATCAATTGTGCCTCAATCTAAACTAGTTGGGGTAATGGGGTCGGGTAAGTATCCAGCAATTAGACTATTTTTGCATTGGTCGTTAACCAACTGCAACTTAACTAGTGAGCTTTAAATAAAACTTGAGTGTCTCGTCCAAATAAAAAAATTGCATAGAAAGAGATACTGTCAAGGATGTGCGGGCATACTAAACTGGATAAGATAAGGAATGAAGTTATTAGGGGGAGGGTGGGAGTTGCTCCCGTGGACGACAAAATGCGGGAAACGAGGCTTAGGTGGTTTGGGGCACGTGCGGAGGAGAACCATAGATGTCCCGGTTAGGAGGTGCGAGCTCCCAGGTACGAGAAGAGGTAGAGGGCGGCCTAAGAAGTAACGGGGCGAGGTGATCAGGCAGGACCTGGCGCAGCTTCTGATTTCCGAAGACATGGCTCTTGATAGGAACGTGTGGAGGTCGAGCATTAGGGTTGTAGGCTAGAGGGTAGTCGAGAGATTTTCCCTTTTTGTTCCGGGTAGTCTGATAGAGTTTTGTCAAGGTCTGTTAGCGGTCTATGTTGTGTTCACATTATTTTGTTGTTTTGCATAGTTTTGTGTTATTGCCTTTTCACTTATTTGTTGTCTCTTACAATGTTGTTATTACCTTTCTGCCTTCTTTTGTTGTTACAAACCATTTCTTTTGTTTCTTTTTTTATATTATTGTCTCTTCTGTTGAGTCGAGGATCTCCCGAAAATAGCCTATCTACCCTTCCGGGGTAGGGGTAAGGTCTGCGTACACCCTACTCTCCCCAGACCTCACTAGTGGGATTTACTAGGTATGTTGTTGTTGTAATACCACCCAAATAAAAAAGGAAAATCAAGTGAGAAAACTGGCACGAGTAACTTTAAACTTTGCAATGAGAAATTTCGATACAACAAAAAGAATGACCAACTACGGTCAACATGAGCAGAGTTCAATTAATTACAATTTTTTTGTTATATTTGAAACCTAAATTAAAAGTTACTACCACAACCACAAATATTTTGAAGATATTTTTTTTGGGAAAAGGCATAAAGACCCCCTCAAACTATAGTCTGATTTTCAACTACACACTTATTCTTTGAGGGGGTCCTATTACCCCTGGACAATTTTAAAGAAGAACTAATTCCACCCTGAATTTGACAGCTGACACATGTATTTTCCGCTTATATCTCTTTTATTCAAAACTTTTTGCCATCTTTCTCTTTCCACCACCTTTGAGCCATTAAAACAATTGCAGAACAACTTCTCCCTATGGAGTTCTTTTGCAGGTGGAGTGCTGCCAACTGTCCATTTAAATCTCGATATAGGTTGTGCTTAAAGAGTTGGATTTTCACAGAACTAAGAAGATCCATATTTCCTTCTCTTTTCCTTTTTTTTTCCTTTTTCCTTCGCTTTTTCTTTATCATGCCTTCTGCATGTGCTATGAATCTGGGCAATGAAATTTGGATTTGATTTTAGAGTAATAGTATCAATATGGTGTGTGACGAGGTGGTGGTGCCGAGGTGGAGTTTAGATTGGAGATCAACTGGGTGGAAAATGAAAAAGAGGCAAGGGGAAGATGAAGTGAAGGAGCCGAGAGGTGGTTGTAAGAGAGATAGAGAGGGAGAGGAGAAGAAGATTAGTGGAAATAAATGGAAGAAAGGAAAGAAGATTTGCCGGAATTATTCGTCGGTATTCATGTTCTCCGGAAAAGGTGAAGTAAAAGAAGTAAAGAAATGATGAAGCCGACCCAGAATCAGTGTTGAGAAAACTGCTAAGAAGCGTGGTTCCAGCACCAGAGAGGTCTCTCACTAGCCAATCCGACTCTGACTTCTCTTCTCCTTCTGATTTTCTGTCTTTCCCATGGCATGAGGAAGGGCCAACTCCTCAAATTATACAAAACCCTTCTGTGGTCGAGACTTCAAGATGGAGAGTGGGAGTTCAGAAAGAGGGAGCACTAGTATTGAAAGGGGCAGGATTCACAAACTCCATTCAGAATTTCATTTTGAGTTGGGATGTACGGGGGCTCAATGAAAGGGAAAAGAGGGGAACTTTGAAGTATTTAATTCAAAGCTGGAGAGCTGATATTGTATATATTCAGGAGACCAACATCAATGAATGGTCAGATTGTCTTTCACAATACTTGATGGGATCTAGATGGGCTGGATGGGCAGAGCTACAAGCTATTGACAGCAGGAGAGGGGTGGTAATTTAATGGGATAAAAGAAACTGGAATTGCATAGACACTCATCAAGGATCCTACACAATCTCCAGTATGCTAGAAAGTACCCCTGAAGACTTCAGGTGGTGTTATACAGGGGTCTATGGTCCACACACAAATCCTGAAAGAAAAGTATTATGGGATGAACTTGCAGCAATCCGAGGGCTATGGAATGATCATTGAGTGACTGGGGGTGATTTTAATGTATGCAGATACGAGCATGAAAGGCTCAATTGCAATAGAAGATCAAAGGCAATGGAAAACTTTTCTGGTACAATTGAAGATCTTTGCCTTATTGATTTGCCTCTTCACGGAGCTACTTATACTTGGTCCAGGGGTGAGAACATACATCAGGCTTCCAGAATTGACAGGTTCCCCATAGCAGATGACTGGAGTGACACCTTCAGGAAGGTAACACAGATGGTGCTTCCTAATGTTATTTCAGATCATAAGCCTATAATGCTGGAATGTAGAGACTGGGAGGTTAACCCCTCATACTTCAAATTTGAGAACATGTGGCTACAGACCGATGGATTTCTTGACAGAGTAAGGGGGTGGTGGCAAAGCTATGCAGTCAGTGGCAATCCTAACTTCGTTCTGACTCAAAAATTAAAGTTGCTCAAGAAAGACATCTCTACCTGGAACAGAGAAGTCTTTGGTAAGGTGGAAGTACAAAGAACCAATGCTTTGAATGAGCTTTTAGCATTGGAACAAGCTGCAGAAATCAGGGCACTCACTGTAGCAGAACTTTCCAGAATGGTAACACTGAAGTCTGACATCCAAAAATTAACTCAGGCAGAAGAGATTTCAGGGAGACAGAAATCCAGGTGCCTCTGGATTAAAGATGGGGACAGGAACACCAAATACTTAAGATAGCTAACTCCAACAGAAGAAAAAATAACATTGACAAACTCAAGATTGGTAATGACTTGATCGAGGAGAAGGATCAGATCAGGGAGGAAATTGTGGGATTCTACCAAACACTCTATTCTGAGAATGAACCTTGGAGGCCTACGTCTAATTTTGAGGGTCTAGCAAGTATCACAGAAGATGAGAGAATTGAGCAAGATCTCACAGAAGATGAAATTCTAGCGGCCATCAAAGCATGTGCTCCAAATAAGGCCCCTGGCCCAGATGGATTTACAATGGCTTTCTTCCAAAGAACATGGGAGATCATCAAATCAGACATCAGTGGCACCGTGAATCACTTCCATCAAAATGGCCAGGTGAGATATTGCAATGCATCTTTCATCGCTCTGATTCCAAAGAAGAAAGGGGCTATGAAACTCAGAGATGTTAGACCAATAAGTCTAATAGCAAGTGTGTATAAAATCATTGCAAAGCTGCTTGTTGAAAGACTAAAGAAAGTCATCTGGAAACTTATTTCTGGGCAGCAAAATGCTTTCATTAAAGGAAGGCAGATTACAGATGCATCTCTAGTTGCTAATGAGATTCTGGATTGGAAACTAAAATCAGGGGAAGCGGGTCTTTTATGCAAACTGGATATAGAGAGCTTTTGACCAGCTAAACTGGAATTTTCTATTTATGACGACGAGGAAAATGGGTTTTGGAAACAAATGGATTAAATGGATTAAGTTATGCACTACCACCGTGAAGTACTCCGTCTAGGTTAATTCAAGCACAGCCGGCTTCTTCTCTCCTCAAAAAGGTCTTAGGCAGGGGGATTCTCTCTCACCTTTTCTCTTCATCATTGTCATGGAAGGTCTAAGTAACATGCTAAATAAAGCCAGGAATTTGCAATGGTTCAAAGGGTTTGAAGTTGGTAGCAAGTCTGGGAATAGAGTGACTGTCTCACATCTGCTATATGCAGATGACACCCTAATTTTCTGTGGGGCTGAAGAATCTCAAGTGCTGCATTTAAATATGCTCTTGCTTATTTTTGAAGCTCTTTCAGGTTTGCACATTAATATGATGAAGAGTGTCATTTATCCTGTCAATGATGTTTTTAATCTGGAGGGCCTAGCTGACATTCTATGCTGTAGTACTGGCACACTACCAACTACGTCTGGGGCTCCCAGTCATCTGATATATGGAGTGGAGTCACTGAAAATTTTGAAAGAAGGCTAGCTAACTGGCAAATGAAATACCTTTCCATGGGAGGGAGGCTCACACTCATCAACAGTGTATTGGATAGCGTTCCCACCTATCTTATGTCTTTATTTCCCATCCCCGGAAAGGTGCTGAAGCAGATAGACAAATACAGGAGGAATTTTCTGTGGGAAGGAAATAGCAAAATTCATAAATTCCACTTGGTTAATTGGAAAAAAGTAACACTACCAAAGTCACAAGGTGGCCTGGGAATTAGAGATCTCACGGTCCATAATAAGAGCATGCTTATGAAATGGCCGTGGATATATTCACAAGAGGATCACGCCCTTTGGAAGGAGGTGGTAACTGCAAAACATGGCAATAAAAATCACTGGAGTACCAAGGTTGCTAGATCACCATATGGAGTAGGACCTTGGAAGTATATCAGCAAGCTAGGGGAGGAGTTTTACCATCAATGCAAGTTTAAGGTAGGCAATGGAGCAAAAATAAGGTTCTGGGAAGATAAATGGCTGGGGGACTCAACATTGCAAGCTGATTTTCCGAACCTTTACTCAATATCCACAAGTAAACAGTCAACCATTTCACAAGACAGAGCAGATTATTCCTGGAACCCTTTGTTCAGAAGGAATATACAAGATTGGGAGCTGCAAGATCTTCTCAACCTACTGGAAAGACTAGGGACAGTCTTAATTGATGAACAGGCATCGGACAGACTCATTTGGGGGAATAAAGCCGATGGTAAGTACTCTGTGAAGGCAGGCTACTACATGCAATGTACTCAAAATGAATTGTTAATCGATTGGCCATGGAAACTAATTTGGAAAACTAAACTACCTTCAAAGGTGATTTGCTTTAGTTGGATAGCCCTCTATGAAGCAGCGCTCACTCAAGACAATCTTAGCAGAAGAAACATCCCCACAGTGAACAGATGCTACATGTGTCAACAAGCCACCAATAGACATCTTTTTTTACATTGTACAGTTGTTGCAGATGTATGGAACATGTTCATCTCAGCTTTTGGTCTTAAATGGGTTATGCCTGAGAGGGTTAAAGATGCCCTGGTTAACTGGAGCTCATGGAAGGTTGGGAAATCCATCAGGAAAGTTTGGAAGATGCTTTGCATTACTACTCCAAATTACGTTCTTAAGGCTAGATGTTTAACAAGTCTTTGTAGTTGGAGTAATCTCTCCCCCGTCAACTCCCCTGAATCTTTTTTGGACTTTGTTAGCTCCTTAACTTTAGAAGAGGCCTTTTGTAATAGAGCTAACATTGTCTTCTTTTTCCTCTATTCCTTTTCTCTGTAAATTCTGAATTATGCATCTTCTTGATGCTTCTATGAAATACATTAACTTATCAAAAAAAAAGAAATGAAAAGGAAAAAAATAACAGAAACATATATAAATTTAATAACTGAAATATATAAAAAAAAATTACACACTTACTTTTGCTTAGGGAGGAATTAAATACACTTCAAAATGGTTCGGGGTCGGCGGGCGGGGGGTTGCCATTTTCTCCTATTTTTTAAGATATATCTGATAATTGTCGTCAAATATTTTGCCAACTACTCTCTCCATTCCCATTCACGTGGCACCGTTCAACTTTCGAGAGTCAAAAGAGTTTTTCTTTGACCACAATTTTTCATATACCTTTAAAACATTTTGATGTGTTAATTAATTGTGACTTATACTTCCTCGGTCCCAATTTATATGGTAATGTTTGACATGGCACGAGTTTAAGAAAGAATGGAAGACTTCTAAAACTTATGGCTTAAAATAAACCATAGATATTTGGGTGGCTGTAAATCAATTCATTAAGGGTAAAGTAGGAATTTTAACTATAATTTGATCCTAAAAAGGGAAAGGAGACATTCTGTTTGAGACTGATAAATTGGGACGAAGGGAGTAGTACTTTTACATAGTTTCCAAATATGTAAATTTTATTTCCAAAAAAAACTAAAAGATTCTATGTTCGGATTCACAGTCAAAATTAAGAACTTTGATCCGAATGGTGGCACATAAATTAGGACAGGGGGAGTAATAACTAAGCCAAAAAAAAAAGGACAGAGGGAGTGTCGTGTTTCTCTATTAGTCCATCATGTATTAGATAAGGATGAACATAGAAATCTGGGTATAGAATCAATCAGCCGAAGTAAAAAATATGAAACCATACATGAATAAAAATGGCATTCCAGATTGTAAAAAGGATGCAATTCATTATCATTAGTATGAAGAAACTCACCCATCACATTTATACAAGTTATCTCCATCAAGCCATTCTCTTGCTGTGAATTGATCTAAGCATTCCTCCAACGATTCAGCATCCCCATGAATCTCTACGGTCAGATCCATCATATTCTCAAACTGATCTGAAACATTATTGCATTCTGTACATATGACCTAAAAATAGAAATAATTCAGCTAGGCAGAGAAGGAAAGGGAAGAGATCAAAATAATACAAGAGCATAAACACATGTGCAGCTTGAAATATCAAAAAAGCACATAGAAAAATATTTTGATGATGCAACATAAATTAAGTCCTATGTTTCTTTTGATAATTACATGCTATGTCTTCTCCATCTTAAATTAAAGTTACCTGAGACTGCAGGTGACCACCAAATATGTGTTGAATAAGTGTTGTCTCCTGTGTGTTAGGAGGAACAGCTTTCTCTCCACCAAATTCATCAAGGCACACAGATTGCATCGTGTCAATAGCAAATCTATCAAACAAGGCAATTTTCAATATTTCGTATAAAATATGCTTCGTGAAACAGCCCATGGTTGTTTCACATTGAACACAACACTGGAAATTATATATTACACGTACTGTAAGATACTCATCGACTTTACTATACAAAAGAAACACACCTCATAAATTCATGGGCATCCTCCTGTTTACCATACCCAAGATTACCACCAATATTAGGCAAACGTGAAAGTATGTTAATTGGTGAGAAGGGCTGCTGACTTCGACTAGCCCGCTCTACATGGTGTTGAAATTCACAAAGGAAGCACCAACCATTCCGCCTACCTGAGGAAAGAGTAGAAAACGTGTATAACTAAAAGAGCTGTTTTGATTACTTCAAAAGAAGCACTAGTTCGTATACTTGTTCTAATGAACGCAATTACATTCTCTCAGGTGTCCTTTCTCCAACAAGAAGGCAACAAGCGGCTTAGTGTAAGTCAGACACTGTAGAACCACATTCGCAAAGCAACTGCATAAACCAAAAAAAAAAATATTTAAAATGTTGACAAAAGCCAAATGGCATATACTAAATGATACTTGGTTGGTAGAGTCTAAAATGAGGGAATACCTGTTTCCACAATTTAGGAGCCCACAAGGTGGGAAACCTGTGCTATCCCAGTTATAAAGTTCCAAGAATTCCTTGTATGGGAAAAGTACCTAAATGATTAAACCAAACTATGGTCAGGTGTTTTATAACATAAATGCATAGATGTGTAATTAGCTAAGACAGTGTGTACCTTCTTCGAATGGTCAAGTATCAGCGAAGCTGCAGAAGAACTGCCTTTACGAAAATCCTTGCATTTAAATTTATGCCCAGAATTCCAATGAGAGCTTTGGCAAGCCGCAGAGCTATGAGAGAAAGAAAGAGAGAAAAAACAATCAGTCGTTAACCAATAAGGCACTCCAGATTATAAAAGGAAAAGTTAATAGATTATGGTCACCCCTGAACAGTTATTTTAAAAGTGACAAGCACAAAAAAGTGACAAGGTTCATGGGGCTTTAAGCAAAAAGTGAGAAGTAGAACACACGCTTCTTTGAAGTGAACCGCAAGTTACATAAAAATAAAAATAAAGGGAAAAGGGTCAAAAATGCCCCTGTACTATACAAAATTGATCAAGTCTACCCTCCGCTATACTTTGGGAGTTGAAAACCCTGCCGTTGGAGAAAAGTCTCTACAAACTATCGCCACGTATATTGTTTATACAGTCAAACTGTAGATTTAATACCAAAGTAACCACTGTGCACACCAAGCTTGAAGTGAAGGTACTCAGGTCGAGGCTCTGTTATAATTAAGTATAAAACGTAAAACAGATTGTGGTAGATAGCCAAATTATGAAATTACACAAAATTAACTGGCTGACATAGTCCACAGTAAAAGCTAAGTTAATATATGGCATCCACAATTTATATTTTAATATATATACAAAAAGGTTACTTAGTTGGGGCTCTATATTCCTGTATTGATATAGATTCTATCATAGATTGCGTATATGTGGCTGGGAGAAGCAGTGTTGTCACAAGCGAAAGCGAAAAAAAGCATTTAAGTCTATTGAGGCTTTAAGCGCAAGCGAAAATGAGGAGCGGGTTCTAACGAAGAAAGGTACAGTTGAACGGAAGGATGAGAATATAAATGTAGCTCAAAAACAATAATTATAAACCCAAGTACTCCCTCCATTTCAATTTAGATGAGGTAGTTTGACTCGGCCCGGAGTTTAAGGGAAAAGAGGGAGACTTTTGAAACTTGTGGTTTTAAAAGCTTAAGGGTTAAAAGCTCTGTGGGGCCATGACATTTGTGTGGTTATAAAAGTTTCTCATAAGGGTAAAATAGGTAAAATGAAAAGTTTAAAGTTGAATTATTTTCAATTAAAGAAATGTGTCATTCTTTTTGGAACGGACTAATAAGGAAAGTGTATCATATAAATTGAAACAGAGAAATAATAATTATCTTTTAGAATGATTGTATAGACAAAGGAATTGAAGATATTAAATTAGGTGAATTACTTATAGCTCATTGTCACTCTCTTCAAGACAAAGCCCTTGGGCAATGAGGCACATGCTTTAAAGCCTTGTAGTCTGCGCTAAAGCGCCGCTCAATCTACGCGAAGCACACATATACTATATTGAGGGCCTAAGCACACCTCAACTAAGCCTTTGACAACAATGTCCAGAAGTTACTTTATATGACCAGGGTTCTATATACTACTATACTAGTACACAAGAAAATAGTAGAAAAGTGTAATCATCCATTTATAACCAAATTGTAGACTCACACAAAACTGATTGTTATGGAATAAAACATTGATAATGTTGTGCTTGTTATGTGGTCAACCATAATGTAGTCAATAATCATCTCAGTATTGTCATACAATGAGTATTAAAACATGGATTGCTATTAGAGGGATTGCCTACAGGAGGTTCCTGTATTCCTAATACATGTATTCTTATTCCATATCCCATCCCGCATAAAATAACACAAAGGTATTAGCAATGCAGATTTCAGTCCATAAACTAATTGCCGCAAGTTGTATACCAACAATCATATGTCGAAATGCAGATTTTAAAGCAGTGTTTTCTATTGCAATCCAAAGTCCAAACATTGTATTAGGGTACCTGATTATTAATTCTTATGCCGCCAGTACCAGACCAGTAAATTTACTATACAAGGTAATATTAAACATAAAATTAAGATGTAATAATTGTATAAAGTTAGATATTATTGTCAACAGGAATGAGCTTAGCATTACCAGTATTTAACCATCTTGCAACGAGAGCATTGCTTAGAGGTGATACTACCGCATACCCTGCAACCTTCTGGCGTTGTTGTCGGCGGCTCCTCCATTCTCCGATCACCAAAACTCGCCGTCGGCGGCGAAGCAGCAGAATCAAAATTAGACTCGTCGTCGACGAGAAAGTACTTGGAGGCGGTGGTCTTGACGAGGTAGAGGAGTGAAAATACGACGACTATGGCCGTCAATACAAAGTGCAAGTAGGAATTCAGATCCACTGCTACATGCATTAGAGATTTATACTTTTCCTACTGCTGCGGAAAAAAAATTAAAGCTTGTTCTTTACGAAACAGCGCTCTCTCATATATGGCGAGCTAGGGTTTCAATTCCTGCATTGAATTGGAATTGGAATTGGAATAATTTGGGGAATCTGGAGTGGAATTTTAAATTTCTAGAATATGAAGGAAACTTTTATCTTTTTCTTCTTCTTTTTTTCTCTTTTAAAGGTTTGATGATTGATTGTTCAATTGGTTTTACAGTTTTACTATGTCAGCAAGCAAGCTAATGTGCACCTTCTCAAAACAAACAAACAAACAAACAAACAAAAAGAAAATAAGAAATGCCTATTTATATTTCATATTTTTGGCTTTTTGTTTCTCTTAGTGCGTATTAAAATGTGGAGAGGAAGAGAATATTATCTTATTTGTTCTATGTATTCAAGTGTATATAATATGATATTCAAATCCTCTATTTATATGATGACATTAAGATAATACAAAAGGATATCATAAATATGATTTTAAGAGTAGTGGGAGTAACTTATTTAGGAGTTATAGACATCCACTAATATAATTATAATATTTCATAACACTCCCCCTTGGATTTCTATAGATAATGTGCCTCGTTAAAACCTTACTAAAAAAAAACCTTGTAGGAAAAAATCTTAGTGAAGGAAAAAGAGTACACATATCCTGTAATACGCATTACTTGTTGCCTCATTAAAAACATTGCAAGAAAAACCTAGTGGGATAAAACCTTAGCCGAGGAAAAAAGAGTACAGCACGTATTTGTCTCCCCTTGATGAAAAACTTTATTTTTCGAAGACGACGAATTCCAAGCTTGCATAACAACATCTATAGTGTTGAGATAATCAATGTCTTAGTGAATTATTCCGCCAAATTATCACTTGAACGAATCTGCTGAACATCTATTTCATCATTCTGTTGAAGATTGTGTCTGACAAAAAACTTTGATGAAATATATGATTTATTGTGTCTCCTTCAATATATCCTTCTTTCAATTGAGATAAACAAATATCATTGTCTTCACTATTATTGGAATCTTCTTTTCAAGGAAAAGTCACACATCTATTATGTGTTGAGTCACTTGCTTTATCAGTTGTTGGTATATTGACATGACTTAGATAAGTATCAACAATTGAATGCCTTGTGAAATAATAATATAGCGGTACTCTCACATACAAATAGATTGTTTGAAGAACGAACTTCAGAAAATACATGCATTTGCATAACCAACAAAATCTTGACACTATTTGTTAGAATAAACAAATCTATATCAATGATTCCTTTTGTAATATAATACTAATAGTATTCCAATATCTTCATATAGGAATAAAACTATATCTCCCTAGCATATTGTTATACTCATAGTTCTAGCGAGATATATAGTGCACCAATTGCAATAGACACAAAAATAAATCATGTATGTCACCTAATCCACATAAAGATTCGTGGAAGCTTATTTAATAGATTTCTTGAGAACCTTAATATGATTCAGAATAGTTTAAATTCTTCAATGATTTTTATATACGCATATCAAATTTACCAGGTATTGCCAGACTAAAATTTGAAAGCAACGAACATGTTTCCATATAATCAATGGCATGACATTTATGTAAAATCTTATGTCACTCTATTGCTTTATACTGTCAGGTGTTGGGACTATCAGTCCATTCACGTTTTTCAAGTGAAGTCAATTTTGATTGCGTATTTTTTATTGACCAATCATTTATTTGTCCAAATTCCATGACAGATTTGAGCTCAAGATCCTCATCAATATTAAAAATATTGAGCGCTACATTATATCAACAATATCTTCGATGATTTTACATTGGTTCCATCATCACACAATAAAGACATAACTTATCGAGATCTCATTACTTTCAGGTACCTGAGCCTCTTCCATGAGGTCTTATAAAGTGTTATGGCGTGGTGCTCTTACAGAGCACTTGCCTCCTTAGTATGACCATCTTTATCATTTGCTCCTCTCCTTATTCAAGGAGTTTTATCTTTGGAACCAATTAGTCCATTACGCATCATGCGTTCCATAGACTATGTCTATCATGGACTTTATGCTATTTGGAGCATTAGCAGCTGAAATATGACATTTAGTCAGGTCAGCGAATGCGACTAACAATATTTTACAAAGGGATTATCACTTGAACTTCAAGTTCACATTTTCTTGTACGAGGATCTAGGTACACTCATAATAATTCATTCCATGATTACTTTTTCAGCTGCCAATTTTCTCCCCCTAATGCTGGGATCACAAACACATATCCCAAATTTTCTTTTGGGACCCATCATTGTGCATTGTGGTGGAACAATTAAATCTTATAGAACATTCATATTCTTGATGGAAATTATTTGGTTCCTGACCCTGAACCAATTGTGATAGGGAGAATTTATCATAACTTGGTTAGATGCGTCCAAGTGCTGCTGTATGTTAAATAATACATCTCATAACCAATGGTTTAGCTATAATTTGAGGCATACAATTTCTGCTAAACCAAGTTGGATTTAAACCAGCAATATCAAGAATTATCATAGTTTATATTCAGGAATTGTGCTCTAATAATTTGAGTAATCAACCTTGCAAAATTCATACCGCAGTTGACAACAAACGCATATGTGACCATATAATAGATGTATCTTTTAAAATCATATTATAGTAAACGGTTCACATGGCAGGTGACTGAGCTCATATATATATATCACCTTTTATTCGTTCCAGATTTTAAGGGATTCAATCTCAACCATAACCAGTATATCATGGGAATAAGCAACACAATGAAATTCTTGAAGAATCTTCTATTTCTTCAATATATGCCAATGTGAATTCTCAATTAATTTTCACATCATAATTGAACTGGGATGGCCAACCGGTCATGCCAACTAATATTTGTTTCAGTAAATATTTAATTTACTATGGCATGTGATTCCATCATCATGTTTATACATTAGTATTACAAATAAAAGAAAAAACGGCTAACCTTTATTGTTTACCTGGTATGATTAAAGTAATATGAAGATATTCAATCTTCCTTTCATTTATAGTCTCAAATGCCAACCACTTTGGCTAATATGTTTTAAACTCAACAAGTTTTTTTTTAGACTTACTATAATGTCATGAATAATTTTATTTATCCGGGTAGTAACAAATCAGTCTTCCAGACCTCTTAACTGCTTTTGTACTACAAGAGCTTTTGTCACACCATCCATATGGTGAATGTCTCCGTTACGGAGAAAATCATTTTATAGTAATTGTCATGGTCAAAATCATCATAAGCAAAATCATTTATTGCTTAATTTTGCCTTTAATAACTTTTTATAAGACATGGCAAAATATTTTTGGTGTACCACATATACGCGATCAATGACATAGTCATGTAACCACATTGTAAAACTCATTATCTTTATTTCTCTCAAACCTCCCAATAGAGGTGAGTTATAGTATTTATTCAACCATGCATAAATACATTCTTATGCATAATTTGAATCATATATATATTTTCATATTCACTTTCAGGAATGAATCTGCATTTGCAATGCTTGTCACAAGTCGCATTCTTTCAAAAAAATGGACTATAATCGTCTGAGTGTGCCTCATATTTCCAGACCATATTGATACACGATTCCTTCACCTTTGAAGGATTATTTTGAGAACTCTTATTGTTCTCCTTTTTATGTTTACCATAATGATGACTGTTATTGTTTGATCTTTGGCACGCTCACGTTCATTGGTCAACCGCTTGTCTTTATTTAGACTTATTATGCACCGTTATCACATTCCCTTCAAGAATGGAGCAAAACAAGTGGGACAAACTTCATGCTTATTCATGAAAAATATATATTTTTTTTTTAGTCGTCATTATATCATCAATATGGTGCATTGGGACTCAAACCAATGTATTACCCATATAAAGGCATGTTGGGCCATAATAAGTTGGGACGCAGACCCAACTCCTATAATCATGGTGCATCAGGACTCCAATCTGAGGTCTTACCCTCATGGAGCGTTGGGACTTAATACCCACCGTCTTATCCTTAACCTTTGGCATAACATGCCATAATGTATCACCTTTGAGCCTTTAATCACGGGGAGCCTTAGATAACACTACAGCGAAGGTCACAACAAATATGAATAGCAGCGTAAGTTACTTGCATTTAATCTACAATACTGTCATTTTTCTTCTTTTTATGAAAATCAAATTTCTAATTCTAATGTCCCACATCACTGTATATCTTCCATCAATTTCCAAAAAGTGACCGCCCACAGACAAATATAATACATAGACAAATCAAAAGATTGGATATGGTTCTTCTTGATTCAACCAGTTCATTTTCCTGCAAAAATAATATTGTATTTTGTGTAATATGAACAATACCAAAAATATTAAATTTCAAATATAAAAATGAGAATTTATAGGAAGAATGAAAAAAAATACTCCATGAACAATTGAAGCAAATTGATTCACATATGAAATACGCAAGCTTCCACTGGCAATGTAACTTATTCAAGGTAGTCAACATTTTTGTAGTTCAACCAGACTTGGTTGTCTACATACTTTAAGATGATAATTGAATAAAATTAGAGTTTCGTGATGATAACGTGTTAAGAAACTAAGTTCAAAGTAACATTATAAAATAAGAAAATAGACAAAAAATATAGAGAGGAAGAGAGAACTATCTTATTTCTTCAATGTATTGAAGTGTATATAATGTGATGTACAAACCCTCTATTTATTTTTCTTCTTCTTTTTTTTCTCTTTTAAAGGTTTGATGATTGGTTGTTCAATTGGTTTTACAGTTTTACTGTCACGACCCAATTTCAGAGTCGTGATGGCGCCTGTCGTGGAACCAGGCAGCCACCTATTTGTAACTAATCTAGAACTGATTAGTAAAGAAAATACCATTTTTTAAACAGCCTGAAGTCAATAATAAAAAAAATATATATTTGAAAACAATTTGTGAAACCAAAAACCCAAATTCTACAAATCCCGGATCCAGTGTCACAAAGTCATGAGCTGCTAATACATAATGTGACTAAAGAGAAATGACCAACATAGTCTGAAAAGTAAATAGCAACAGGTAGAATAGGAAAGAGATGACGAGATCACGGACGCCAGCTGCTACCTCGACAACTCTGATAGAAACTTCCGCTACTCAATGACCAGAGCCAAATCCCGGTGTACCTGGATCTATACACAAGGTGCAGGGGGTAACGTGAGTACACCAACTCAGTAGTAACGAAACCAAACTATGGGCTAAGAGGTAGTGACAGACTAAACCTCCAATGTTTATGAACATCAGTATATATCTTGAACATGACAGTAATATGGCAGAAAAATAAGAAAGATGCACCAAATTATGTTTGTAACTCTACATACCAGCATATGAACATAAAGAATCAGAAATAAGGTGTACACAAAATCTCTACTCTCACCAGGAAGTCCACTCAGTACTGGAATTGGCCTTCAGGCCAAGGGAAAGTCCCTCCCGGATTATGCATAAACCAAGTGACGTAGTCAACGAGTATTGAGAAAAATGCCAGTCTAGCCCCACAGAGAAGATCCATCTCCGGAACATATCACTTGGACAAGATCCATGTCCAGGGACGATCCATCTCTCAATATATATATCAATAGCTTCAGGCAAGATCCATGCCCAGGGAAAATCCATCCCTCAATATATGTGCGCTCAGTGGGGGTGTGAAGACTCCGGAGGCACTCCTATAAGCCCAAGCGCTATATCAAGCCAACGAAGGCGTGACTCAAGGATCGTCGCGGGTGCAGTCAAATCTCATAACTGTCTCAATACCAGGCTCTCGGCCTCACTCAGTCAATACTTTCCAGTCTCACTCACAATGCTCTCAAATATCACAATCAACCCAAAACAATGATAATATAGAAATAAACTAGCAACTTTTGAGACTGAGGCAGGGAACATATGCTATAACAGGACTGAGTACATGAAAACAAATAATCGCAGATAGAGACAACAACAATCGACCATTCCGGTCTGAACATATCGGCGTGAAGCCTTAACATTTATACTTAACATAATTTCTAATACGTTCAAGGTAAATACAACCTCCATAGTACAAGTCTCAGCCTGAATTGACCATTAGGCAGTTCCATGGGATGAGCCAGGCCATAAATATTCGGTGTAGGCATGCATGCCTGTCACTTGGCAAGTGCGTCACCTTAATTAGCATCAATTATCAGATAATTTGGGGTTTCGAACCCTCAGTTACAAGTTTGGAAGCATTACCTACCTCAAAACCGGCTAAAATACTACTCCGCAGTGCCCCTGCCTCTAAATTCGGCCTCCGAGTGCCCCAAATCTACCAACAATCAGATTTATACCATTTTAATATGCTAAGGAATGAAACCCAATTGAAGTTTATCAAAAATATACAAAATCCCGAAATTGGTCAAACTCGAACTCCCAGGCCCACTCCTCGGAATTCGATAAAATTTACACCACAAGAATCATCATCCTCCCACGAGTCTATACATACCAAGAACACTAAAATCGGAGTCCAAATGGCCCTTTAAATTCCCATTCTAAAGTCTCTTAATCCCAAGCCCTAATTACCCATTTTGCACTGATTTTTCCCAAAATTTTCACCATTAATCCGACCTTTAATCACATATAAACGAGTTTAGAGTCCAAAAACCTTACCTCAATGAAGAACTATCAAATTCCCTCTTCAAAAACCCTTCAAAAGCTTCAAACCCGGATGAAATATTGAGAAAGATGGCTCAAATTCGCGAAGGCATGCTTTTATACTCTCTGAACAGTGGTTCCGCACTTGCGACCACTTACGCGCACCTGCGGTCCCAGGTGCGCACCTGCGGAAAACCCCAAAGTCCTCAGCCTCCGCACCTCGCTCGCCCTCCCGCACCTGCGGCTTCGCCGGTGCGATAATTACCTCGCACTTGCGGAAATTCTTCAACCAGCCAAACTTCCGCATCTGTGGAGCTTCGTCCGCTCATGCGGGCCTGCACATGCGGCTCCTCTTCCGCAGGTGCGAAAACACCAGCACTAGCAACTTCAGCAACAACAATTATGTTCCAACTCCCCGTTAACCACCCAAAACCATCTCGAGCCCATCGGGACCCCAACCAAACATACCAACACATCACGTATGGTCATTCAAACTTAGTCGAGCCTTCGAAACATCAAAAACAACATCAAAATTCACTAAACCCATCGAATTCAAGACTATGAGCTTCCAACTTTCTAAATTCTACCAACGACGCCGAAACTACCCAAAACAACTCCAATTGACCTGAAATTTTGCAGACATAGCCAAAATGACATTACGAACCTGTTCCATTTGTCGGAATTCCATTCCGACCCCGATAGCCTAATTTCCAATGCCGACCGGAAATCGCCAAAAACTAACTTTCGCCAATTCAAGCCTAATTCTACATCGGACATCACAAAAACATTCCAAAACACACTCCTAAGTCCCAAATCACCTAACGAAGCTATCCGAGCCATAAAATCTGCATTCCGGGGCTGTTTACTAATAAGTCAACTCTCGGTTGACTTTTTCCAACTCTAAGGCTACTTTTAGAGACTAGGTGTCTCAATTCCTTCTATAACCACTCTGAACCCGAACTAACCAACTCTAACACATCATGAACAGTTTAACCAAGCTAAGACAAGGCAGAAATAGTGAAAATAATGCATGTTCTACGTAACGACCGACCGGGTCGTTACATTCTCCCCCTCTTAAACAAACGTTCGTCCTCGAACGGGTCTAGAATCATACTTGGAGTCTCAAACAAGTGAGGATATCTGTTCCACATCTCCCAATCGATCTCCCAAGTGGCCTCCTCCACTGGCTGACCTCTCCACTGTACCTTCACTGAAGCTATCTCCTTTGACCTCAACTTTCTGACCTCACGAGCCAATATAGCCACCGACTCAACCACATATGACATATCATCCTCGAGCTGAACTGTGCTGAAGTCCAAAACATGAGACGGGTCACCAACATACTTCCGGAGCATCGACACATGGAATACCGAATGAACACTAGACAAGCTGGGTGGCAAGGCAAGTCTATAAGCCACCTCTCCAACCTTCGGAAGCACCTCAAAAGGACCTATCAACCGGGGACTGAGCTTGCCCCTCTTCCCGAACCTCAAGACACCCTTCATGGGTGACACCTTTAGCAGTACCTTATCACCCCCCATGACACGTCCCGAACCTTCCGGTCCGCATAACTCTTCTGCGTGAATTGCGCTGTGCGAAGTCGCTCCTGATCAACTTCACCTTCTCCAACGCATCCTGAACCAAATTTATGCCTAATCGCTTAGCCTCACCGGGCTCGAACCAACCAACCAGATATCTACACCTCCTACCATATAAAGCCTCATATGGCGCCATATGAATACTAGACTGGTAGATGTTATTATATGCAAACTCCGCTAGTGGCAGAAACTGATCCCACGAGCCACCAAAATCAATCACACAGGCACCCAACATGTCCTCCAAGATCTGAATAGTCTGCTATGACTGCCCGTCGGTCCGAGGATGAAATGTTGTGCTCAACTCTACCTGAGTACCCATACCTCTCTGCACGGCCCTCCAAAACTGAGATGTGAACTGAGTACCTCTGTCAGAAATGATAGAAACTAGGACTCCTTGCAGTCGGACAATCTCCCTGATGTAGATACCGGCTAACCTCTCCGAAGTATAAGTAGTACTGATAGGAATGAAGTGTGCGGACTTGATCAGTCGATCCACAATGACCCAAATAGCATCAAATCCCTTCGAAGTCCGTGGAAGCCCTACTACAAAGTCCATGGTGATCCGCTCCCACTTCCACTCTGGAATAACTAACTCCTGAAGCAATCTACCGGGTCTCTAGTGATCATACTTGACCTGCTGGAAGTTGAGACACCGTTCTACATACTCAACAATATCTCTCTTCATCCGCCTCCACCAAATATTATTGTCTTAGGTCCTGGTACATCTTCGCGGCACATGGATGGATAGAATACCGTGAGCTATGGGCCTCTGCTAATATCAACTCTCAAATCCCATCTAAATTGGGCACACAAATATGGCCCTGCATCCTCATAACCCCGTCATCACCAATAGTCACATCCCTGGCATCACGCGACGGACCATGTCCTAAAGAACCAACAAATGCCGATCATCATACTGGCGCGCTCTAATCTAATCATAGATAGTAGACTGGGAAGCCATGCTAGCTAATACACGCGTAGGCTCTGACAAATCCAATCTCACAAGCTGCCCTACTAAGGCCTGAACATCACATGCCAAGGGTCGCTCTGCTGCTGAAAGATAGGCTAGACTCCCCAAACTCCCTGCTCGGTGACTGAGGACATCGGCCACTACATTGGCCTTCCCCGAATGATATAGAATGGTGAGGTCATAATCCTTGAGAAGCTCCAACCATCTCCTCTGACGTAAATTCAGATCCTTCTGCTTCAACAGATACTGCAAGCTACGATGGTCAGTTAAAATCTCACACTGCACCCCATACAAATAGTGACGCCAAATCTTCAAAGCATGAACAATGGCAGCTAGCTCAAGATCGTGCACTAGATAATTCTTCTCGTGTACCTTCAACTGTCTGTACGCGTAAGCAATCACCCTACTGTCCTGCATCAGAACCACTCCCAAGCCAACTCTAGAAGTATCACAATAGACAGTGTAAGAACCCGAACCAGTAGGCAAGACCAATACCGGAGCTGTAGTCAATGCTGACTTGAGCTTCTGAAAGCTCTCCTCACACTCATCGGACCATCTGAATAGAGCACCCTTCTGGGTCAATCTGGTCAATGGTGAAGCAATAGAAGAAAATCCCTCCACAAAGCGACGGTAATAACCTGCCAACCCAAGGAAATTCCTAATCTCTGTAGCTGAAGACGGTCTGGGCCAACTCTGCACCGCCTCTATCTTCTTCGGATCCACCTGAATACCCTCACTAGACACCACATTTCCCAAGAAAGCTATTGAACCAAGACAAAACTCACCCTTGGAGAACTTTGCATAAAGCTTCTCATCCTTCAACCTCCACAACACAACCCTCAAATGCTGAGCGTGCTCCTCCTGGCTACGAAAATACACCAGGATGTCATCAATGAACACAATGACGAATGAATCAAGGTAAGGTTGGAACACGCTATTCATCAAATGCATGAACGCGGATGGGGCATTGGTAAGCCCAAATGACATAACCAAAAACTCGTAATGACCATATCTGGTCCTGAAAGCAGTCTTCGGAATATCAGAATCCCGAATCTTCAGCTTATGGTACCCAGACCTCAAGTCAATCTTAGAGAAGACCCTAGATCCCTGAATCTGATCAAACAAGTCATCAATACGAGGCAAAGGATACCGGTTCTTCACCGTAACCTTGTCCAACTGCCTATAGTCGATACACATGCGCATATACACATCCTTCTTCTTCACGAACAACACTGGTGCACCCCAAGGTGATACACTATGCCGAATGAACCCCTTATCTAGGAGTTCCTGAAGCTGCTCTTTCAATTCTTTCAACTCTGCTGGGTCCACGCGGTAAGGTGGGATAGAGATAGGCTGGGTGTCTGGTAACAAGTCAATACCAAAATCAATGTCCCTGTCAGGTGGCAAGCCTGGCAGGTCTGTTGGAAAGACGTCCGGAAACTCATGGATCACCGGAACAGAATCAATGGAAGGAGTCTCACCACTAACATCCCTCACAAAGGCCATATAAGACTCACACCCCTTCCCAATCATACGCTGAGCCTTCAGAAAGGAAATCACCCTACTAGGCACATACTCCACCGAACCTCTCCACTCAATCCTCGGCAATCCGGGCATAGCTAAGGTCACGTTCTTGGCATGACAGTCAAGAACAACATGGTATGGAGATAGCCAATCCGTGCCTAAAATCACATCAAAGTCAACCATGCTAAGCAATAATAGATCTGCTCGGGTCTCCAGACCCCCAATAGATATAACACAAGACCAGTACACCCGGCCCACCATAATAATATCCCCCACCAGAGTCGACACATGAATCGATGAAATCAAAGACTCACGAGGCATATCCAAGAAATATGCAAAGTATGATGAAACATATGAATATGTGGAACCAGGATCAAATAATACCGAAGCATCTCGGTGGCAGACTGAGATAATACCTGTAATCACTGCATATGAAGCTATGTCATCTGGTCTGGCTGGAAGTGCATAGAAACGGGCCTGTCCTCCACCTGATCGACCTCCCCCTCTAGGGCGGCCTCTGACTGACTGGCCCCCACCCCTAGCTTCCTGAGCGGATGGTGTAGGAACTGGTGCTGAAGCTGGAGACTGGATCTTGTACTGAAATGAACTACCAGAAAGGCGGGGATAATACCTCTTGATGTGACTCGAATCCCCACACTCGAAGCAACCCCTCTCAGCAAATGACGGTGGGGACTGAAGGGAACCCATAGAACCAGAAGAGCCATGTGCTGAAGAACCCTGAACTGATGGTGGACGGGGTGAGCTCTGGGCTGGAAGTGCACTGAATGATGAACGGCCCAGATGGGAGCTGCGGAGACCGTGTCCTAATGAAGCCTCACTGTAAACTAGACGAGTTGGCTGAGGAGGCTTGAATGGACGGCCTCTGCTATGCTGTTACTGACCTCCTGAGTAAACACCACCATAACTACTAGATCCTCGAGGCCTCCCTCTCAACACGCTCCTGGCGGCATACTGACTCAATCTCCTTGGCTATATCAACTACCTCCTCAAAAGAAGCACCAGATACCCTCTCCCTGGTCAGAAAAATCCGTAGCTGGTAAGTAAGACCATCAACAAACCTCCGGATCCTCTCTCTGTCTGTGGGGACTAGCCAGATGGCATGACGGGCTAACTTAGAGAACCTCATCTCATACAGCGTCACAGTCATGTCTCCCAAACGCAACTGCTCGAACTCTCTGCGCAGCTTCTCTCTGCGGGACTACGGTATATACTTTTCCAAAAAGAGAATGGAGAACTGGTGCCATGTAAGGGGCGCTGCATCAGTGGGTCTACGCCTCTCATAGGCCTCCCACCAAGGAAGCGCAACTCCTGAAAATGGAAAGGTAGTAAATGGGACCCCACTGGCCTCTAATATCCCTACTGTGCGTAGTATCTTTTGACAGTTATCCAAGAAGGCCTACAGTCTGCTGAACCTCTCCAACCTACGCTGCTCATCATCAGCTAAAGCTGGGACCACATAATCCTATACCGGAGCAATCGGCTGCACTGGAACTGCCCCAGGTGTCTAAAGTCCCTGGGTGAACTGCTCAGGTGTCCGGGCAGCTGGAGTCTGGATGCCTCCCCCGGCCTGAGAAGTTGTGGCAGTAGTAGACATAGCGACGGCCTGTGCCAAGCTGGTGCACACCGTCAAAATTTGGGCTAGGGTCTCCTGAAGACCCGGTATCACAATGGGCACTGCTGGTGCCTGAGCGTGCCCCGCTGGAATCTTAGCTGCGAGGACCTGCTCCTGAGCAATGAGAGGGTCCACAGGTGCTGCCCCGACTGCTGTACGGGCTGCACCCCTCCCTCTGCCACAGCCTCGACCACGACCTTGACCTCTGGCTGGTCCTTCTGGTGTCTGATCACCACTATCAGTAGCACGAGTCCTCACCATCTGTGAGAGAATGAAAATAACATAAGTTTAGTTCTAGAATTCAACAGAGTCGCACGACATAATTCAAAAGAAATGTGAAATTTTCCTAAGGGTTCTGTAGCCCCCCCGAAGATAAGTACAGACGTCTCTGTACCGATCCGCAAAACTCTACTAAACCTGCTCATGACTGGTGAGACCTATTCAACCTAGAGCACTGATACCAACTTGCCATGACCTAATTTCGGAGTCGTGATGGAGCCTGTCATGGAACCAGGCCAGCCACCTATTTGTAACTAATCTAGAACTGATTAGTAAATAAAATACCATTTTTAAATAGCCTAAAGTCAATAATAACAAAAATCTGTATTTGAAAACAATTTGTGAAACCAAAAACCCAAATTCTACAAATCCCGGATCCAGTGTCACACAGTCATGAGCTGCTAATACATAATGTGACTAAAGAGGAATGACCAACATAGTCTGAAAAGTAAATAACAACAGGTAGAATAGGAAAGAGATGACGAGATCACGGATGTCAGCTGCTACCTCGACAACTCTAATGGAAACTGCCACTACTCAATTACCAGAGCCAAATCCTGGTGTACCTAGATCTGCACACAAGGTGCAGGGGGTAACGTGAGTACACCAACTCAGTAGTAACGAAACCAAACTAAGGGTTGAGAGGTAGTGATGGACTAAACATCCGATGTTTATGAACATCAGTATATATCTTGAATAGACAGTAATATGGCAGAAAAATAAGAAAGTTGCACCAAATTATGTCTATAACTCTACATACCAGCATATGAACATAAAGAATCAGAAATAAGGTGTACACAAAATCTCTACTCTCACCAGGAAGTCCACTCAGTAATGGAATTGGCCTTCATGACCAGGGAAACTCCATCCCGGATTATGCATAAACCCAAGTGACGTAATCACCGAGTACTTAGGAAAAGGCCAGTCCATCCCCACAGAGAAGATCCATCTCCGGAACATATCACTCAGACAAGATCCATGTCCAGGGACGATCCATCTCTCAATATATATATATCAATAGCTTCGGGCAAGATCCATGCCCAGGGAAAATCCATCCCTCAATATATGTGCGCTTACTGGGGGTGTGAAGACTCCGTAGGGGATCCTATAAGCCCAAGCGCTATATCAAGCAAACGAAGGTGTGATTCAAGGATCGCCGCGGGTGCAGTCAAATCTCATAATTGTCTCAATACCGGGCTCTCGGCCTCACTCAATCTATACTTTCCAGTCTCACTCACAATGCTCTCAAATATCACAATCAACCCAAAACAATGATAATATAGAAATAAACTAGAAATTTCTAAGACTGAGGCATGGAACATATGCTATAACAGGACTGAGTACATGAAAACAAATAAACGCAGATAGAGTCAGCAACAATCGACCATTTCGGTGTGAACATATCGGCGTGAAGCCTTAACATTTATACTTAACATGATTTCTAATACGTTCAAGGTAAATAAAACCTCCAAAGTACAAGTCTCAGCCTGAATTGACCATTAGGTAGTGCCATGAGATGAGCCAGGCCATAAATATTCGGTGTACGTCCGCATGCCTGTCACTTGGCAAGTGCGTCACCTTAATTAGCATCAATTATCAGATAATTTGAGGTTTCGAACCCTCAGTTCCAAGTTTGGAAGCTTTACTTACCTCAAAATTGGCTAAAATACTACTCCGCAGTGGCCTTGCCTCTAAATTCGGCCTCCGAGTGCTCCAAATCTACCAGCAATCAGATTTATACCATTTTAATATGCTAAGGAATGAAGCCCAATTGAAGTTTATAAAAAATATATAAAATCCCGAAATTGGTCAAACCCGACCCCCCGGGCCCATGCCTCGGAATTTGATAAATTTACACCACAAGAATCCTCATCCTCCCACGAGTCTATACATACCAAGAACATTGAAATCGGAGTCTAAATGACCCCCCAAATTCCCTTTCTAAAGCCTCATAATCCCAAGCCCTAATTACCCATTTTGCACTGATTTTTTCAAAAAATTTCACCGTTAATCCGACCTTTAACCACATATAAATGAGTTTAGAGTCCAAAAACCTTACGTCAATGAAGAACTATCGAATTTCCTTTTCAAAAGCTTCAAACCCGGATGAAATATTGAGAAAGATGGCTCAAATTCGCGAAGGCATGCTTTTATACTCTCTGAACAGTGGTTCCGCACCTGCGACCACTTACGCGCACCTGCGGAACCACACCACCGGTCCCAGGTGCGCACCTGCGGAAAACCACAAAGTCCTCAGCCTCCCCACATGCGCTCGCCCTCCCGCACCTACGGCTTCGCAGGTGCGGCAATTACCTCGCACCTGCGGAAATTCTTCAACCAGCCAAACTTCTGCATCTGCGGAGCTTCGTCCGCTCCTGCGGGCCCGCACCTGCGGCTCCACTTCCGTAGGTGCGAAAACACCAGCACCAACAACTTCAGCAACAACAATTATGTTCAAACTCCCTGTTAACCACCCAAAACCATCCCAAGCCCCTCGGGACCCCAACCAAACATACCAACACATCACGTATGGTCATTCAAACTTATTCGAGCCTTCGAAACATCAAAAACAATATCAAAACTCCAAAAACCAATCGAATTCAAGCCTATGAACTTGCAACTTTCTAAATTCCACCAACGACGCCGAAACTACCCAAAACAACTCCGATTGACCTGACGTTTTGCAGACATAGCCAAAATGACATTACGAACCTGTTCCAACTGTTGAAATTCCATTCCGACCCCGATAGCCTAATTTCCACTGCCGGCCGGAAATCGCCAAAAACTAACTTTCGCCAATTCAAGCCTAATTCTAAATCGGACATCACAAAAACATTCCGAACGCACTCCTAAGTCCAAAATCACCTAATGAAGCTATTCGAGCCATAAAATCTGCATTCCGAGGTCGTTTACCAATAAGTCAACTCCCAATTGACTTTTTCCAACTCTAAGGCTACTTTTAGAGACTAGGTGTCTCAATTTCTTCTATAACCACTCCGAACCCGCACTAACCAACTCTAACACATCATGAACAGTCTAACCAAGCTACAACAAGGCACAAATAGTGAAAATAATGCATGTTCTACATAACGACCGACCGGGTCGTTACATTTACTATGTCAGCAAGCAAGCAAATGTGCACCTTCTCAAAACAAAAACAAACAAACAAACAAAAAGAAAATAAGAAATGCCTATTTATATTTCATATTTTGGCTTTTTGTTTCTCTTAGTGCGTATTATCTGCTTCATTAATTGAAATTTTAAGAAATTAAGTTCAAAGTAATATCATAATACAAGAAATAGACAAGAAATATGTAGAGGAAGAGAGAATTATCTTATTTCTTCTACGTATTCAAGTGTATACAATGTGATGTCCAAACCCTCTATTTATAGGATGACATTAAGGTAATACAAAAGGATGTTATAAACATGATATTAACAATTGAGATCATGGGAAAGATCATGGAGGATGTTATGGAGTTGTGGGAGACAACCATAATGATGAATAATGGGAGGTTAAAGGAGAAGAGTAGTGTGAGTAACTTCTCTAGGAGTCATAGACATCCACTAATATAATTATAATATTTCATAACAAAATGGCTATATTTTGGGATTTTCATACATAATTTGGGGATTATGTTTATGCTTTTTTAAAAATTTTGAATTAGTATCATGCATCGTTCTATAACAATCTTTGTTTCCTTTACAACTAATATATTCAGTCTCCATAGTGCCAACAAGTTTTAATCTTTTTTTTTTCTTTTCTTTTTCCAAAACAAAGCATTTCAAAATCTTTTTTTCTACTTCTTATTGTTGCAAGCAAAATGTAAAATTATTTCGATATGAATCGAGCGTTACTATATGCCCAGTAGATCAAATGCCCTTAAAGGCATTAATGTGGTTCATTGGTTTGTAATATTTTGGAACTCTGCTAGTAGTCTTAATCAATAAATTCACAGTTTCTCGTTGAAAAAGAAAGAGAAATTTTCACAAATCACTATTGTTTAGTGATTATTATCTAGTTGTATCTATCATTTACTATATTACTTTATATAGTTATGTTTTCAGTTTTTTAGAGTGTATTCGATGAATTTAAGCTACTGTATTCATGAATACAGTAGCAAAACTTAGCAAAACTTGGCGTGAAACAGAGGATTCCAGCTAGACAATTATTGTACTCGACTGTATTCACGATATGTATTTGTGAATACAGTAATGTAAATAGCGCAAATCGTGGTCTATTCAACTATTTTTAAACGGAAAATGAATCAATTAACACAATAGACTCCTAATATAACTCAACTAACTCAAATACATCACCCATAACCTATATTTGACGCGAAATATGCTGAACATTTTTCCCAGCCGATAAATACAACAAAACAAAGCAATCGCCGAGTTTCTAATCCTTCCCTTTTCTGTTGATATCACTCGTGGGTGTTTCTGTTTTCAATAAAATTCGAGATTCATCTATAGTGCAAAAACATATGAATACATACTACAGATACATTTGAATACATATATACATCTGAATACATAAATTATGTTAATTAGAAAAACATATGAATACATTCATGGAATACATCGTGACAGTGAATACAATCAAATACATGGATACAACGAGATACATTGAAATACAATGAAAAAAGGCAATAAATACGATAAAATACATGGAAATACAGTGAGATACATTGAAATATAATTAAAAAAGGTAACAGAATCTTCAAGTTTTTCATCCCCCAACTCTGTCGTCGTTGTTCAAGAACAACCCTAATGTCGTCTCGTTGAGAGAGCCGTGATTCTGACTTGAAACGTCACTGTTCCCGTTTCGATCAAGAACCCAGTCTAAAGAGATCTAGGAAACACAGTAGACCAGAAGCTGAGAGGCCACCTACCACACACAATTTAGAGGGTGGAAACAATTTAGAAGAAGATCTAAAACACCACCGTAGCCTGCAAGTTTTTTTCCATTCAATTTCGATACCAGCGAAAATCTATCAACTTTAACACTTACCATAACTTTTTGGAGCAAAACAATTTGAAAATTTTGTGAGACAATGGAGATGAATGAGTGGAGAATCGTGATTGCATTCATGAAGAAAGACTGGCGTTGAGAGAGAGGGTGGAGAAAAATCTAAAAGAATGAGAGACAAAAATAATATAAAACGTATTTTATGGCTTAAGAGTAGGAGTGACCATAAATAGATATTTGGCTATAAAAATCAAAAGGTAGCTATGAAATATAATTTTTTAAAAAGGTATTTATTTAAAATAAATAAAGTATCAACCTTTACTATAGGAGGTAAAAATTCCAAAAAGGAACTAGAGTTATGCAGGGGCAATGAAGCCCACCATAGTCAACACTTAGGGTCATGTGGTTCAATTATGGGATTTTCCACTGGCTACGAATTAGGATATCCTATGAGATAAACTATCACGCCTTCTATGTAGAATAGGTAAGTTCTATCATTTTGGCATAAAATTGTTTACCTTGAAAAATGGTTTTAACAATTATATTTGATTTTGTGGTTCTGAAATATGTGATTTATTTTAATTCTAGTTGTCAGATAAGAAATACTAGGTGTAAGTAAAGGAAAGTAATGATAAACAAACCAAGTTGTTACAAGGCTGGGCTTCGAGCTCACTGGAAGTGGGCCTCGAGATCGGGTTCCAATGAGAGATAATGAACAATATAGGAAGAATAATAAATGAACACAATAAATGGAAAGCAATAAATCAGTGGAACAATTTTTGAGCACATTTAAGCAAGAAAAGTACAGAATGTTCTATTGTCGTGAATATTCATGTGTGTTACAAAATGACAGGAGTCCCCTTTATATATGAGGGAGAATTCCTACGTTGTACATGTCTAATAATGACAAAGAAATTCCATTGGTACAACTATGCAACAACTTAATACAGACTTGTACTATTTTCTGCAGACCTTATCATCTCTAGCCACATGTCTTTGGGAATTTCTCGCCTTTCCGTGACGATCATCGATTTTTACTGCTACGAGGTTGACCACAGTGAACCTTTGATATGCTCCCTCGAGGGATGCACCTCGGGGTCAAACTTCAAATTCTGCTTCGAGCTTCTCGAGGCTGGGCGTGGAGTGCCACAGTGGCCTCAATATTGGACTCCCCGATTTTGGCCGTATACAGATAGTCCCCGCGTTTCTTAGAATGAAATGATAAGAAATGATCCTGAATTCTTGCCTCTTCGATATCCTCATTGTGACGTCATCCACGAGAGATCATTAAATGATGTGACAAAAAGGTTGTACTGAGGTCTTGTCAACACGGTTCTCGAAAAGCCCACGAACCACCATTGGTCGCCCTTTCAACTCCTCCAACATGCTTAGAAGGCTCCTATAAATACTTCAATTCTTTTCCTTTTACACTTTTATAGCATCTTCAAATCTACAAATCTTCATCAACAACATTCCGTTTTCAACTTCTTTTTGTGATCAACTCTGCATTACCGAGGTCTAATTACACTACGACGTCGGAACACCAAGCCCTTTATTGCCAGCGATGATGAGGACAGAGATCAACAGTGGATGAGTCGGTTTGCCCGAGTAAGGATTGTTGACATCATTCCTGCGGAGTTCCTGCCGTTCCCTGAGAAATGGGATTTCAAACGTAAGTAATATGTTGTACTTTATTATTTTTGTTCTCGGTGGAGCCAGACTCTGTAAAAATGCTTTCTTTTCTTCTCCACACCGATCCTGTGGATGCCAAATAAGGTCCCCGATCTTGCGGATTAGGCTCACAAATTGGCAGCTTCCTTGACCTATGACGAACGCAAGTGGCGAGATTCTTCGAAGGGAAGATGGGAAGAAAAACACCATGGTACGTGTTGTGTGGTTCCCCTCTTAAGGAATACTTCTCTTTTTTTGTTTATTAATTTCTTTGCTGCGGGTATCGGTGAGTTCTCTGAGGTGAGATCATCTCCTATCGGGGAGGAGGAAGGACCATCGGCTTTCGAGTCAAGGAAGGATAATAAAAGGAAAAGATCCTTGAGGGACGAGGATGCTCACATCAAAGAAGGACCTGACCGGGGGGCGTAAGTATGACGTTGTCATTGACGAAGATCTCATATTTATTGGTCGATCTGTGGATGTCAATGCATCAGATGAAGATGGCTCTTCATTGATGGCTCGATCCCGGAGGCCTCCCGAGGCAGTCAAGCCCGCTAGGCTCGATGCCCCTAGCTTCGAGGGAGAGGTTCTACAAGAGAGGAGGGGCGAAGGCCCTTCACTACCTAACTTGGGAGCTGGTTCTCGGGCGCCGGGAAATACTACCGGGGTCGATGAGACCGATCCGGTAGATGAAAAATCAACCTTCGAGGAAGCTCAAAGACTCTTATCTATGGGGAGTTTTGAAGTTATTATAACTTTTCTAACTTCGTACTTTCTTCTTTTCTTAATTGAACCTTCTTTCTTGTAGTCCTTCGACAAACTTAAGTCTGAGCTGCTCCGCTGCGATACCAGGTTGCGTAAATCCTTGAAAGGGGAAAGATACCTTAGCTTCTTTGTAGCAAGAAGGAAAGAGAGTTGGTACATATTCGGTCGGAGTTGACCCGAGCCCGTGAGCATGAAGATTAGCTGGAACACCTTTGGGGCAAAGTCAACCAGGTTAACTCTGAGTGCAACGAATTGAGGGTGCAGATGGACGCCCTTGTCGCGACCAGAAAGAATGCTTTGACTAAGGTCTCTGCCCTTGAAATTCAACTCCGTAGTGCTCGAGATGGCGACTTGATTCAGGCGGGGAGGATAGCTAAGCTTGAGACCAGTCTCTTGAAGATGAAGGCCGAAGTCGTAGAGGCTCGAGCCAAAGTCGAAGAGGTCCAAGTAAAGGCTGATAAGAAGGTGGATGTTTACTTAAAAGATGCTACCAACGCTCGAACAGAGTTTAGGGGGGATTTTTATAGAGAGATGAGGAGCAATGATTATGTCCAATGCAGATCTCGGAGGGAAACCCTCGAAGAGATTCATGCTAAGGGCTTCGATCTCTCGGAGGAGATAAAGCAGGCCAAAGCGGATGAGATCGATGCCATGTTCTTCATTTCTTCTGATGTCGAAGATGATATTTGAAGATAATGAGGAAAAGGTCATTGAGGGAGATGGTCCCGAGGGGCTGAAAAAGACATAACCCCCG
>ML280123.1:36697-54681 GCA_005239495.1 Nicotiana undulata | reverse complement strand
AGAGCTTGGGCGTCACCGCAATAGAGCGCAGCAGTGTGGGGGGGGGGGGGGGAGAAGACTAAGTCCCCGAAGATAGACTAGGTCTTTCTTTCTTGATTTGTATAAGGGGCTCCCTGTGGGAGCATTGTAGATGTATCTTTGTGCCATCATTATATAAAAAACCTTTATCTTTGCATAATATTTCCAACCGGCTTCTGTCTTCGCTTTTGTTTTGAATTTTGATGTTTGCCGATAATCAGTCCGATATGTTGGACTTCAAAATGAAAACCCTTAGGTTTTTGTGCTTGATGAGTAATTGATAATAATTGACCGTTTAGGGCTCGGTCCTCGAATCAAGTCTTTGAATCGGGCTCATCGACCCTTAGGTTTTAACACATTGGCCCTTAGGCTTTTTAGCTTGGCCCTAAGGCTCTTTGTATCGGCCCCGAGCTTTAGATTGGCCCTGAGGCTATTTAGATTGGCCTTGAGGCTCTTTAGATTAGGTCGATTAGACCTTTAATATGGCTATAGTTTTCCCTCATTTTGGCTAAAGACTTTGAAATTTTGATTATGCCTTGGCATGTTTTTTGTTCGTCCGACTCTTCGACAGCTTAAACAAGAACCTTGATTATGAGTCGATATGTGACGATGAATGAGTACCCCATGAGTTTCTCTCGAAGGCTCATTTTTCGAAGCCTTTTTAATGAAGGCCGATTGCTTTGAAGCCTTTTCATTGTTTGGAGCTGATATGATCGAAGCTCCTTTGCTTATGCCGAGGGTAGTATGATTAACCATTTTTTTTAAGTGTTCGAAGGCCTTTAGATTTTTTGGCGGAATTCGGACGTCTCCGAGCCGCGTTAATTTGGCCGTAGCCTTTTAATATGACCGTAGTCTTTTATATTCGGCCGCAGCCTTGAGTCCCTGAGTGAGATGACCTCGGCGTCTATATTGAGGGTATGCCTTTTTAGGGGTCTTACAAGTTCGAATATATAGCCTTGGACTTAATATCAGGGTTATGCCCCTTTAAGGTCTTATAAGTTTGGGCATGCCTCGTTGAGGTCTTATAGATTTGATGTTGCCTCACAGAGGGCTTACGAGCTCGAAGTTGCCTGATCGAGGTCTTACGAATTCGAGTTTTCGATGACAAACCTCGAGTGTTCGAGAGTTTTTGGCCCTTGAGTTGTCGTATGAGAAAGTAGTAAACTTCTTCGAGGCACAAAGTGTTTTGATAAGAAAAGAGGCATATTCAATTATTTGATATATACATACATATTTTTTTGCCTTCGGAGGCTCGATTATTTTACATGGACACGGTTCATTTGACCGTTTGGCCCAATACAACATTCTCCTATTAAGGCCCTCATAGGCATAACTTGATTACTTCGACAAGATAACCTCCGAGGGTGATGCACCCCAGTATTCGAGGTTGAATAAAAAAAAGACTTGAATACTAGTTGAGTTTCCTTAGGTAGCATATAGATGTTGCCTCGTTAAAAACCTCGCCGGTAAAAGTCGTTTGGGATAAAACCTGATCTAAGGAAAAATGAGTGCAACGCATGCTTTAAAACCCGAGGTCTTTGGGCTGGAGGGTGCTTCAATTCCTTTTAACCGAACACCTGCAATACGTTAATATAAAACATAAATTAAAAGGGGGAGAGTTATACCTTAGCAATGATGGCATTAGAGCCTCGATATGTTTCAATCGCTTGTCACGAGGACGCGGCACGATCCTTTATTCATTCACTCGGGTCCAACCAAGAATGCAGATTGCAGTTACTATTTGGCTGTTTTCTTATCTTTTGGCTCCTTCGATGAAGAGGGCGTCGATGCTGGCGCCACGTCATGAACAACGAACATCTCTCTTGTTGCGTGGTGCTCCCCGTACACTATTTTTACTCTGTCCTTCGTTAGAAACTTCATCATTTGATGAAGGGTTGATGGCGTTGCCTTCACAATGTGTATCCACGGCCTTCCAAGTAAGACAATGTATCTCATGTAACCTTCGATGACATGAAACTTGGTATCTTGGATTGTACCGACCACGTTGACTGGGAGGATGATCTCCCCTTTCATTGTCTTACTTGCCATGTTGAATCCATTGAGGACTCGGGAGGCGGGTAAGATCTGATCGAGCAGTCCAAGCTGCTCCACCACCCTCGACCTGATTATGTTGGCCGATCTACCTGGATCCACGAGCACACATTTAATTTGAACATTATTCAAAAGAAAAAAAATTACCAGTGTGCCATTATGAGGGTGAGACAAGGTCTCGATGTCCTCTTTGTTGAACGTGAGAGCATCCCTGGTGATGGATATTTTTCGTTTTCTTGACAACGGGTCCCTGTGGGACGTCGACTCCTCCAATGATCATGTGGATGATGTGTTGTGGTTCTTCTAGTTCGTTCTTCCTGTTCACCTCTCTTTCCCGAAATTGGTTCTTAGCTCGGTCGCTAAGGAACTCTCGAAGGTGCCCTTCGCTGATCAGCTGAGCTACTTCTTCTCGAAGCTGCCTATAATCCTTGGTCCTGTGACCGTGAGTGCCATGGTATTTTCATACCAGGTTGGGATTCTTTTGTGAAGGATCTGACAGTATGGGTTTCGGCCACCTGGTATCTTTGATCTTACCTATGGCCGATACGATGTCCGAGGCATCGATGTTGAAGTTGTACTCAGATAAACGAGGTGCCTCTACCGGAATCGCGTGCCTATCGAACCCATCCTTGCTCATGAGTCCCCGGGAACCCTGACCTTGATCTGTCCTTCGATCACTTTGAGGTACATTGCGCTTCAGGACATTTCTGCGATCTTCTACGTATGGTTGGTATCTTTCTTTGCTTGGTCTCGACTCCCTTTCTGTAAACCTTAGTTCCTTTGTTAAGATCCTGCTAGGATATACTGAGCCCGAGAGGGTTCCTAATTGGTCTTCTTTGACCCTGATCTTCAATTGATACCTGTTGTGCACATCCGCCCATCTTACAGCGGGATACTCGATCAAATTTTGCTTCAGCTTCTTCAAAGCTATTGAGCTTCGTTCGTTCAAGACCTGAGGTAAGGCCTGTACTGCCCAGTCAACAGAGACTGGTGGTAATTCCATTCGCTTCATCCGAAAGCGAGATACAAATTCCCTTAGCATCTCGATTTCTCTCTATTTTATTTTGAAGACATCAGACTTCCTTGTGGCGACCTTGATGGAACCGACATGTGCCCTCACAAAAGCGTCTGCCAACATGGCAAATGAATCTATTAAGTTTGGGGGTAGGTTATAATACCACATCATATCCCCCTTTGACAGTGTTTCTCCAAATTTCTTCAACAAAAAGGACTCAATCTCGTCGTCTTTTAAGTCATTGCCTTTTATACCACAAGTATATGTGGTAATATACTCAGTGGGATCTGTGGTCCCCTTGTACTTTGGGATATCGGGCATCCTGAACTTCTTCAGGATGGGCTTCAGAGCCACACTCGATGGAAATGGTTTTTGCACGAACTTCTTTGAATCTACACCCTTCAGAATCGGGGGTGCGCCCGGGATCTGTTCGACCCTCGAGTTGTAGGTCTCCACATTTTTGTCGTTAGCTTCTATCTTCTTTTCTCCCGACTCAATCCTTCTGGTGAGGTCCTAGAGCATCTTCATAATGGCGGGGTCTGTTGTCGATCCATTGTTACTCGATCTCTCTGGTGCTTGCTCGACTGGAGGAGCTGCTTCTGATGCCGCTGTGCTCGGAGTTTTTTGTTGACTTTGCAGCTGAGCAACAACCATTTTTTGTGCTTGAAACATCTCAAAAAGGACTTGAAGGCTAACTTCTTTTTCCTCTGGAGTTCTTTGTGCCTCATGTTGGTCACCTCCGCGCACACTTCTGTTGGTATTAGAGCTTACATCGATATGTACCGCGTTGCGTGAGCCCACATCGATGGGGATTTGTGCTGGTGCTAGCCCAGGGTTTTGCAGTGGTACACATGCGACTGAGGCGGTTGCACCGTTCTCTCCATGAAGTCCAAGATCGTTGTTTTCGTGTGAATTTGATGAGTTAGACATTTTTGACCTGAAATCAAAGATTCTTGGACAAGAAAAAGTGTGAAAAATAACTCGTGCTTTCGGAAAACTAGCACCAAAACAATCACTATTATTTTTAGCCCCACAATGGGCGCCAAACTCTTTACCTTGAAAAATAGTTTTAACAATTATATTTTATTTTGTGATTCTAAAAATATGTGATTTATTTTAATACTAGTTGTCAGATAAGAAATACTAGGTGTAAGTAAAGGAAAATAATGATAAGCAAACCAAGTTGATACAAGGCTGAGCCTCGAGCTCGCTGGAAGTGGGCCTCGAGGTCGGGTTCCAATGAGCTATAATGAACAATATAGGAAGAACAATAAATGAACACAATAAATGGAAAGTGATAAATCAGTGGAACAATTGTTGAGCACGTTTAAGCAAGAAAAGTAGAGAATGTTCTATTGCAGTGAATATTCATGTGTGTTACAAAATGACAGGGGTCCCCTTTATATAGAAGGGGAGAATCCCAACATAGTACATGTCTAATAATGACAAAGAAATGCCATTGGTACTGCTATGAAACAACTTAATACATACTTGTACTATTTTCTGCAGACCTTATAAGCTCTAGCCACGTGTCTTTGGGAATTTCCCGCCTTCCATGACGATCATCGATTTGTACTGCTCCGAGGTTGACCACAGTGAACCTTCGATATGCTCCATCGACGGATGCACCTCGGGGTCAAACTTCTAATTCTGCTTCGATCTTCTCGAGGCCGGGCGTGGAGTGCCACAGTGGCCTCAAATCGGACTCCCCTATTTTGTCCGTATACAAAAATTTATACTAGTATTGATAAGTACTCATAATTAAATATGGATAAATACAATATTGTTATAAAACGTATAGTAATTGTGGATGTCCACTACTCCCACTGATTTCATCCATGATGTAAATAACCTCCCACTACTTATCACTATTATGATTGTAACTCCCACACCTCCATAGCCTCTCCCTATGATCTTCTCCATGATATCAAAGGTTAATGTCATGTTTAAGACAATTCTTTTGTAACCTTCAATGTAATAGTATAAATAGAGGCAGAAAATGTGATATGGGATACACTTGATGAAATAAGAAAGTTATCTCTTCTTCTCTTATTCTTATTATCTTCTTGTTTTATATTATTATTTTGAGCTACATTTCTTAATAAATTTCAAATTCTACCCTGAAATTAATATAACTTAACCCTGTAACCAAACGACCCCGTAGAGTTAGTCTTCAGTTTTATAGTTACATCTATGAGGTATGAATCATAAATTAGGAGAGAAAGTGACACCAAGTAATCACTTTTAAAGATGTGAGTTAGAGATATAACTAGCTGAAAAATAATCATCAATTAAAAATTAACAAAGCAATTGAAATAACCACATAAACTCCAGAAAATCCCAAAATTTGAAGTGTCATAAACAAAACTTATATACAAGTCAAACTGCTGCAAGTGAAACTCCATGACATCGTATCATATCATAGAATTCAAACACATGTATAAGTAAAACCTAGAATCATGTCTTGGATTTTGATATTCATACAAGTGAAACTCCAAGATCGTATCTTGAAGTTCGAACTTATACAAGTGAAACTCTAGGACCGTGTCCTGTAGTTCAAACTTATACGAATGAACCCAGATCGTGTTCTGAAATTCGGAACTTATATAAGTGAATTCCAGTATCGTGTTTGTAGCTTGAAACTTATACAAGTTAACTCTTTCTTCTTTGCACAAACAAGAAAGAGACTAAATGCATAGATAATGTTTCAATCTCAAACTTAACTCCATTACACAATAACTACACTACGTCAGTTTTGTTAGGATATACTATAAGCCATGCGTATTATCATAGTATTTTTATGGAACATCATTTTAAATAGATCATATATTGGTTTATGCGTCCATTGCTTACATAGTAGATGATTTAGTGTATAAAGTCTAGCTTATATACGGAAGATTAAATCATCGGTTCTTGTAAGTTATAAAGTTATTATAAGCAAACTCTGCAAGAGGTAAGTACTGATCCCATGATCCTCCAAAATCCATCACACAAGCACGAAGCATATCCTCCAGAATCTGAATAGTGCGCTTAGACTGTCCGTCCGTCTGAGGGTGGAATATTGTACTGAGATCAATCTGGGTACCCAACTCACTATGCAAGGCTCTCCAGAAGTGCGAGGTGAACTGAGGACCTCAGTCTGAAATAATAGATACCGGCACACCATGCAACCGGACTATCTCCCTCATGTAGCTAGACGGCAATAAGGATAAGAAAAGGTGAGTGAGAAGGTGACGAGAATAGGTAAGTCCTCGGGATTAAATCCATCACAACAAGAGAGCTGATGATTTCCATAAATTTATGAAAAGCTCAGTATAGCATGAGTGAACTCAAAGGAGTTTAAAACTAGGAGCATTTAGAAGAGATAGAATGCTACCCTGGTAGTAAAGTAAGGGTGTAATTGTGATAAATGATAAGAGGATGACGTTTAAGCCTTTGATTGAGTAATGATTTTGAGAACAAGTATTTCATGAACTACACGGGATTAGAATACCCCCATAAGATGAATCATATTGGGATGCTATGAAATACAGTTATTGGAGTATAGTATCGTCCCTAAGTGGATCAGGAAAATCACTTCAGATGTTCCCCGATGAGACGTGAGCCCTAGTGACGATATATTACATAAGAGGTTTCAAATTATCAGTGGTAGATTATAGATCAACATTAAGGTGAATCAACAATATATGGATGAAAGTTACAAATATGAGATGAGATTAGGTAAAAACTAACTACACCCAGTTCAAATAAAAGCATATGACTCAAGATTCATTATTCCTATCAAAAGAAAAAGCTAACTACACTTGGTTCAAATAAAAGCCCTTGAAAAATAACCGCGACATAAACAAAAACCAAGGGAGATATATTACACTATCTAAGAAAGTAAAATAAAACAAAATTGAAAGATATATTTTTGGATTTTAAATTTTTTTGCATTTTTTTTCGTTCGACTTCAAATCCCTCAAGAAACCAGTCGACAAAATCCATCATCGGGAAGAGTCGAAACTAAACAATTATAATTACTAACTATAACATATCGATAGAATTTAGAGTTGAAATTATTGACCATATTGTCTAAGAAAGCATGAAACAAATCAAACAAAACTAACTGGCTAATAGAAACATATACAAATACAAGCAAATAAGATCACCCCACTACATCCCACACTTAGGAGATTGCATTGTCCCCAATGCAAACAATATAAACAAGAGTGAAAAGGTAACTCCCTGAGGCCTTTGGCCTAATCCTCATAAACACCCTCAAAGGTGCGCAAGTACTCCTCATCACTGGAGGGAACATAGTTCATGTCCTCATCAGGTGGCATATGTCCTCCCTCTGCCAAGCCCAACCACTTCTAGTGACAGCCGAGAGGGAGTGGTCCTGCTGCAGCTCCGCCAAGTCAGTCTCCTCCCAAGCAACGCGAAGGCGCATATTAGCAAATAATAGTCGTAGTGTCTCCTTGACATGAAGAAATATCTGATCCACATGAACAACAACAACAACAAGGGGTTCTATCAAAGTTGTGACATCAAAAGCCCGAATAGGAGGCAACACCGGAATCTTCCGATTATAATAATATTCCCCCTCCACGTGGTGAATTCGTAGAAGTCGAGTGATCACACTAGGGTAATAAAGGCAGTGGGCCCCAAATGGTTGCACTCGATCCATGTGCTCAATCATAATCTTTCCAAGATCGAACTTCATCCGGGTCAAGATGGCATATATGAGACACGCCTTCACCCTTGAGACATCAGTGTCGCTCTGGGTAGGCATAATCTTAGTATTAATCAACCGGAGAAGAACCCTAGCGGGGCTGTATAATTGCTCTTCTTCATGTCTTTGTGGTACTCATTAGCATCCCGCATCCACATGGTAAGAGAACCAGCTCAACACAGCTAGCGCCTAATACATGATAGTTGGGGCGACGCATCAACCACTGAAACAACTTATGAGAGTGTTCCGTGAACCCCATAATCCGATTAATCACCTGCGAGGAAAATGGGATCATATTTCCTCTCACATTCACTTCATACACAACGTCCAAACTGGCCTCAGACTGGTAATTGGTATAGAACTCCTTTACCATGTTCACGTTCACCGACTCACCGAGATGGAACAAGATTTCAAAACCCAGGTATCTGATGTTTTTGTATATCCTAGATTACTTCTTGGCGAGTTTGCCATCATCTATACCAACTTCTAGGTCGGGGCTCACCGTAGGAATAAAGGTCTTGTCCTAATTTCTATCATGAGTTAGCATAGCCCGAATGCGATCCTTGCATCCCGAGACCACGTCTGCATATGGATCAATGTGCTCTGTTTCCTCCTCCACAGGGGAGAGGGGTAGCGCCTGCCTACCTCCTCTCTGAATATTAGAGGCACCCTCGGAGGAATCTTTATTAGAACGTTTGCTAGGACAACGAGACATTGTACCTGCACAAGACGAACACAATTATCCACAACACTTAAAACAAAAGGCAAGATCGAATGGGTTACAACCCCACACTTATGTCATTGGAATGTTCACAAGTACAATGTATACCGGGGACTCATACTACCCCATTAAAAGCACGCCACAAGCAATCAATAATCCGCCTAACCACCGAAATAATATTACAATAATACAAACAACGTTTACACTACGCTATTGTAAAATACACAATTAAGAAGCTAAACTAGTATATAAGAAAAGAAAAAAAAGAAGTTATACTAATTTGGTACTAACTAAATTAAGAATTTACACTACAACGCCACTCAAGTACTTAGCATGAATAGGACATCTCAAGTAGAAACTAGGGAAACAATAGAGTGGGCATTCGATTAGCATTCGGGGCTACACACTTAACAAGTTCACAAAATTAGCATATGACCTTTCTCCCCACTCTTATCATCTAGAAATACATCCCACAAAGTAATTCTCTTCCAGGTTAGCAACAATAACACAATTTATGTCACTAAGGTATTTCAACAAACAAATTGTAGTCACTAAGTTCACCCTTAATTTTCAACCCACATGGTCAAGAACCACCACACTCATACACTAATAAACCACCCAACAACAACCAAAACACCACAACATAGTAGCAATAGCACAAAGTTTGAACGAAGAGCACATTAATTTTCGGCCCTAGCACAACACCCATCATAGTTCATCACCAAATTATGCAAATAGTACCAACACCTAGTAATCACCCATACTCACAAGGGCAAATTAAATTTCATCACAACCAAGTATAAATTCGGCCAAATTATAGAGAAAAACAACTATAAAATTAATAAAAACAAAATTACCTAGGATTAGAGGAAATTAAAACTAAACTACATACATTCTAGAACTAACTACTAAGAAATAGATAAGAGGAGAGAAGAAGGACTTACCTTGACGAATGATGGAGGCGGGAGTATTTTAGTGTAAGAAATTGAAGAACAAGAAAGGGAATTTGGGGGGTGAGTTAGAGGAAAGTGAAAAGAGAATAAGCGAAGAATGGGAAAAGAGGGGTGGGAGTTGAGGAGGGGGGGGGTCTGTTTTAGGTAGAGGGTGTACGTAATTGTTTTCTGTTTTTAATTTTATTTATTTAACTGGTGGAGTTTTTCACTACCACATTGCTAGTTGTGGCGCTCCACGCGGCGCGGTAGTTTCCTTTCACAAAGAGTAGGTATTTTTTATTAGAGGGTCGTTTAGCTAGGCGCGACGCAGGGTACGACACCCCACGCAGCGCGCTAGACCACTTTTCACAAAGTTCGCCTTGTTTTTTGTTTTTAGCTCATGGGTTGCACATCCACTTTATTATATACTTATTTATGTACAATTCATGCTCATACCTGTTCAATTAAATATCAAAACTCCTAAACACTAGTACTCCTACTATGCAGTAAAATTACACTACGCTACAAAGCAAGAAAAAATGTTTAAGTAGTTCTAAGTTATAATCGTTAGATTGACTCAGTATCTCAGGCTTATTTTATCACGATTCTAGAGAATTGATTGTCAAATCCTCCAATAAGATACAGTTTCAAACTGTGCCCGTTCACCTTGAAGCTTTCATTCCAATCCTTAGGGGAACATCCTAAGTCTACTATTATATAGTAAGACTTTGTCCCTTTCATGAAACTTCTTTGGCTTAATCATACCATCATGCGACCTCTTTGTCTTTTTCTTTAAAATTCACAAATTTTCATACGTGTCTAGTCTAAATTAGGGATGCTTATCAGGCGAATATTTATACTTAATGATTTGTCTTATCGGCTTGTAAATGTACTAATCTTCTAGCCATCCGATAAGATATCGGGCAGATTGGTATCGTATTAGAGATTACCTGGCGATTATCAGGTGGTTTATTAGCTAAATCTAATAGACAAAGACTCATATACCACTTGTCACTTCAACAATTTAAATAGTAATTGATAGCCACCCAAAATATCCGAAAGGCTACTCTCAAAGTTTTCTGATTTATCTGAGTTTGAATTTGATTATTCAAAGGGTGAGTTGTGGTCTCGTCCAATTCAAAGAAGTCATGTGTTGTTGAATTTACCAGATATCCAAAAAATTTCACACATATAAATGGTTGCTAAGTCAAATAAACTAACAAAGTCATGAAAAGACAGCAAAGAAGAAGGTTTTGGTTCAATATATGAATCTTCTTTCCCTTCTCTGCTTTATGGGATTGTTTTGATCTTTTGAGAAATAAAACTTTCATGTGCATATAATTATTTTAAAAATTTAAATATAATAATTTTTAATAGACTTACGATTTATCCGATAAGGAAATTGAGTAATCTGCCCCCAAAATCGATAAGCCGTTAATTATAAAATGTTAATCCGTTCACCAACCATCAATCTGATTACTAGTTACCAAATAAGCCAATAAACCAATTTTATGGTTCAGGTATCATTTGCGGTTCAATTTTGAACAACCCTAGTCTAAACTCATCTAAATGTTCATACGCGCCAACATGTGTTCACCTGCAATACTAAGATAAAGATTAAGCAACTTAATTTCCCAATAAGCTTTATGTTCTATATCGACAGGTAGGTGACACGATATTCCATACACTAGTTCGAATGGTGAAGTCTCTATGGTTGTTTTGAACATAGTTCTGTACGCCCATAGAGCTTCATCCAACTTTACAGACCAATCCTTATGAGAAACACTAACTGTTTTTTCAAGAATTTGCTTAATCTCGTTAGCCACTTCAACTTACCCACTAGTTTGGGCATGATGCGAGGTTCCTGTTTTGTGTGTGACCCCACCCCATACTTGTATAGCAATGCAACACCGTGCTTGTTCACAAAGTCTAACCCATTGTCACTGATAATCACTCGAGGAGTCCCGAAACGGGTAAAGATGTTCTTCCGTAAGAACTCACACACCACTCGAGCATAATTCTTCCTAGTAGGGACTGCTTCAACCTATTTCAAGACGTAGTCAACGGCTACTAAGATATACTCGTAAGAATGAGACAATGGGAACGAACCCATGAAGTCAATGCCCCACATGTCAAAACTTTCACATACCAGAATGGACTTGAGAGGAATTTCATCCCTCTTGCTAATGTTACCTGCCCTTTGACATTTGTCACTTGCAGCTACAAATGCCCGTGCAACTTTGTATAAAGTTGGCCAATAGAAACCGGCTTCCATGACCTTTTCTGCAGTGCGGTTTCCACCATGGTGTCCTCCAGCTGCTCCATCATGACAATGAGACAGAATTCTTGCCATCTCTCCTTTAGTCACACATCTTCAAATCACACCATCTGCACACAATTTAAACAAGAAAGGGTCATTCCAAAAATAATTTTTTACCTCACCTTGAGATACCTTCTATGATCACTAAAGAGGTCAAGAGGCAACCATCCACTAGCCAAAAAGTTGGCTATATCAACATATCAAGGCGGTCTTTTGGAGACCACAAAAATGGAGAAATGATCATCAGGGAACTTTTCCCTTATTTCAACTGTTTCAATCGGAGGTTTCTCAAGTCGAGCTAGATGATATGTGACTTGATTTTCTGTGACCTTCCCATCTTTGATCTCCAAGTCAAACTCTTGGAGCAACAATACCCACCACATCAGACGCGACTTGGACTCCTTCTAACTCAGCAAATATTTCAAGGCCGAGTAATCAGTGTGCACAATCACTTCACTCCCTACCAGATATGATCTAGACTTTTCAAAATCAAAGACCACATCAAAGAACTCTTTCTCAGTAGTGGCGTAGTTGACTCGAGCATCATTCAACGTCTTTCTTGCATAGTAGATGGGCCTAAATATCTTATCTCTTCTTTTCCCCATAACTGCCCCCACAGCTACATCGCTCGCATCACTCTTTATTTCAAATGGCTGGCTCAAATTAGATGTCACCATAATAGGATCACTCACAAATTTTTCTTTTATTAATTCGAATGCTCTAAAGCACTCCATAGTGAACACAAACTTGATATCCTTTGCTAGCAAGGCAGTCAATGATTTGGTAATGCTGAAGAAGTTTTTGATGAACCTTCTATAGAACCCAACACGTACCAAGAAACTCATTATGCCCTTCACAGAAGTTAGCGGAGAAAGCCTAGCAATCACATCAACCTTTGTTCTCTCAACTTCAATGCCATGTGCATTCACTTTGTGGCCCAGAAAAATTCCCCCTTTCATCATGAAGTGGCACTTCTCCCAGTTAAGAACCACATGAGTGGCTTCGCAACGTTCAAGCACAAGCTCCAAAATTTTCAAGAAATAATCAAAGTCATCACCAAAGAGAGTGAAATCATCCATGTATATCTCTTTACACTTCCCGTTTAGATCGGAGAATATAGACATCATTCACCTCTGAAAAATGATCGGTGCAATACACAACCCATATAACATCCTCATGTAAGCAAAAATACCCGACGGGCAAGCGAATGTAGTCTTCTCAACATCTTTTGTGGCAATGGGTATATGATTGTAGCCCGAGTACCCAGCCAAGAAACAGTAACAACCATGTCCATCCACTTTCTCGAGCATCTGATCAATGAAGGGAAGTGGGAAGTGGTCTTTCCTTGTTATATCATTTGGCCTTCTAAAATCAATGCACATTCCCCACCCAGTGACCGTTTGTAGTGGGATCAATTCATTGTCTTCATTTTTCATTACTGTCATGCCCCCTTCTTAGGTACAACTTGCATTGACTAATCCACTGGCTATTAGAAATGGGGAAAATCACTTGTGCATCTAGAAATTTTATGATCTCCTTGTGCACTACCTCCTCCAGATTTTTATTTAACTTGCGTTGGGGCTGTACCACTGGCTTGCTATTTTCTTCCAGCAGAATGTTATGCATGCAAATGGTTGGACTGACTCTTTAAATATCACCTATGGTCCAGCCAATGGCCTTTTTTACTTTCTCAGCAGCTCCACCAGCTTTTGCTCATGTGTACCTTTCAAGTAAGTAGAAATAATCATAGGAAAATTATTAAGCTCAAGAAAAGCATATTTCAAGTGAGCGAGGAGGATTTTTAGTTCCACGTTAGTCTTAGAGGCCTTTTTATTAGTTTCTAGTCATCAACCATTTGATCCTCAGTCTCAAGAGCTTCAACCTTCTTCTTTATTTAAGGATCTCCATCCTCTACGGTGCTAGACTCAGTAATACACCTCTCTAAAGTATCCCCCAGAAGCTTGTCAAACTGGTTATTTTAAGCCAATTCCCAGCAACATCTAGCTTAAAACAAGAGTATGCAGACACCTAATCACTGGGTATTTCATCATCCTCTTCATCTAGAATACCACTTTTTCCTTGCCCACTTTAAACATAAGCTTCCCCTTGTAGATATCAATGATAGCTCTGCCTGTACATAAAAATGGTCTCCCAATAATTAGAGGCACCTCCTTGTTCACTTCCATATCCACCACACTAAAGTCTACGGGAATACAAACTTGTCTGCCCATACTAGAATATCCTCAATGATTCCCTCAGGCAAAATCGTGGTCTGGTCAGCTAGTTGTAGGGACACTGGTATTGATTTGATCACTGCAAGCTCACCTTTTAGTTTCCTGAACATGACAAAGGCATTAGATTTATAGAAGCACCAGAATCACAGTGGGCCTTGTCGAATTTCTCACTCCCAAACGTGCATAGTATGGTAAAGCTTCCTGGATCCCCACACTTTTGAGAAATTTTAATTTGCAATATGGCACTGCAGTGGGCCTTCAGCTTTACCGCTATTGTCTCCTCTAATTTACTCTTTCTGAACAAGATTTCCTTCAAGAACTTAGCATAAGCAGACATCTAAGTGAGTGCCTTTGTGAAGGGAATGTTCAGCTAAAGTTTGCTTGAGCATCTCCGAGGATCCTCAAAAAAACTTGTCAAGTTTTTCCCGCTTCATCTTTTGAGGGAATGACAGAGCTGGAATGTGTTATTTTCTTTAATCTCCCTTTGTATTCCCACTACTATGGTCTTTCTACTCTTCGCTCTTTTTCTCTTCCATTGTCTCAGTCTGCATGTTTACTGCCTCTGATCTAGCATTCACAACTGGGTCAGCCAATGTTTTGCTACTTCTCAAAGATACAACTTTGATTGTTTCTTTTGGGTTCTTTTCAATGTCAGAGGGTAGAGTCCTAGGATCCCTCTCAGATATCAAATTTGCTCTTTGTCCCATTTGTCTTTCTACACTATGGATGGCTATGTCCTACTTCGGATGGATGTACTGTGTTCTCGGATGGCTGTGCCTTGATCTCAAATTTATCTAATTTATTGATGAATGCCTTCATGAGATCTTCCATACAAGTCTGATTTGACTGTTGCGTCTAGTATTGCTGCCTCTGCTGGTTCTAAAACCTGGTGGTCCTTAACCCCAGGGTCTAGGATTATTTTACTTCCATGAGTTCAAACTCCTACTAGATGAACTCCAAGAAAAACCTGGATGTCTTTGTCCCATAGCAATATAGCTGTTCTCACCTTGATAGTTTCCTCTATTATAGTTCCCCACAACGTTAACTTCCTCAGCTGAAGCTTGACACTCATGTGTAGGGTGTCCCATTCCACAAAAGTCACATGCTTCTTGCGACTCACTTTGTACTTTGGCCAATGTCAACTTTCTTATGTCCTTGGCCATGGTATCTAGCTGGGCTTGCACTGATGTGTTAGAGCCTACCTGGTAAACCCCAATTGATTTTCATCTGTCATTACTCTCAGTAGGCCACTAGTTAGCATCCTCAGATAATTCATCAAGGATTGAGACAACCTATGCTGAAGTTTTCTTCATTAATGGAACATGCAGTACCCAAAGTTCGTCACGAGGAAGGTGTCAGCCCATCCCAAAAATCCTGGAGTTGCATCCATAATTCAATTCCATTGTGCTGACACTTTCTGACTATCTCCTTGATTTTTCCCAAGCTCTGAAATCGTTTCTGTCTCCTTCTAGTAGAAATTGTGGATTTCCCTTCTGAATTTCCCTATTTTGTAGATGAGAAGTACTTGTCAAGAAACTTTTAGCCCTATATTCCCATATCCTGATCAACCCTATGGGCAAGATACGAAGTCAGTGCTTCGCGTCATCCTTCAGTGAAAAAGGGAATGCCCTTAAGTAGACCACATCTTTTGATACTCCATTGTGTCGGAAAGTGTTCATTATTTCCTCAAAGTCCATCAAGTGAGTGTTTGGATCTTCATTCACCTTCCCTCTGAAGATACAATTGTTTTGGATGATTTGAAGTAAGTTTTCACGACCCAATTCCCACTATAGGGCGTGATGGCGCCCAACATTGCCGCTAGGCAAGCCAACGGTAAACTATCCATGTAATTATTCATTTTAATATTTTAAGTCATTGATTTTATTTAATAAGTGAATGATTAATAGGTGATTGTGATAATGTAACGTATGAAATAAACGGAAGAGCGAAGTAGTGGATTTAATAATCAAAACCGTAAAAAAATTATCTACTAGAATCTCTCAAAACCTAGTGTCACAAGTGCATAAGCAAACTAGCAGAATATACAAAACCTCTTATACTATTGACTGGAGTAAGATAGATAGAAAAATAAATACAACAATAAGAGAATCCGGGCGCTACGGGACAGGCGTAGAGAGCAGCTCATTACTAAGTCTCCGAGTAGTGGGGGTACGCACCTGAATGGCCGCTAGTTGCACCTGCGTCAGATCCTTCACAATTAGTGCAGAAGTGTAGTGTGAGTACATAAAAAATATGTACCCAGTAAGTATCTAGTCTCACCTCGAAGAAGTAGTGACGAGGGGTCGACATCGACACTTACTAAAGGTCAATAAAATAATCACAGAAATTATAGATAGGCATGGAATACGTCAGTGATAACGAATTAATGAACAATAAATAAGAGATTCTTTAACTAAATATCAATTAGAATCTCCAACTATCACATACTAATTTCAAAAACTAAGATCCATCAAGTAATTATAAATTCTCAATTCATGGAAGAAATATCAAGTATAATTGGACTCCGAGCAATATCATGCACGATTTATGCCGAGGTCGTACGACCTGATCTAGAATAATGTGTACACTACCGAGGGTCGACCAATGCGAACCATAGATGCATCTATTATACTAACGAAGCATTTGGCCCGATCTACAGGAAGAGAGAATACTCTATGAACTCCGATTAACGGCTACTACAAGAATAATACTCAAGTGGGCATATCCACTAATGGTCAAGTAACCTGCCAAAACTCAAAGTTATGAAGCTCAGTCTTTGCAAATCCTTTATCCAATATTAAATATAGTCTATGTAATTAAACTAACAAATTGAGTACAAATAATACACGTAATACATGGTAGAGTCCTAAAACTACCTGGACATAAACATGACTTTTAGCTATATGCAGACTCTCCTCACATCATGCGCATGTAGCACCCACAATTAATATCAAACAATCATTTATAGAACCTACGAGGAAAATTCCCTCTTACAAGGTTAGGCAAGACACTTACCTCGTTTTTAAGTTCTCTTTCCGGTCCACAATTCACACTAAAGCTTCAAATTGGTGCCACACATTCCAAAACTATCCAAATATTATATTAATTAATCAATATATGCTCAAAGTTTATAATTTAACTATTAGAGTAATTACCCAACCCAAATTGGAAGATTCCTAAAATTCACCTGTCACGACACGAAATCCCACCTTCAGACCGTGACTGCATCTAACGTTGAACCCGCTAGACAAGCCAACGTGTACAGTTAATCTAACATCAAAACACCAATTTAACAGAATTAACGAAAAACACTTTACAATCTTTAACGGCGAAAAATAGATAAATGCCTCAAAGCTAAGTGGAATAGCAAATACAAATGTCGCATAGGCCCCAAAACCGGGATGTCACAACTCACGAACTCTCTATAGAGTGATAAATACAAGTCTAAAAGGAAATACATCATTGTCTTTGAAACTAGCGGAAAATGTAAGGCAATAAGAGATCCAAAGGGTAGAAGAGACACCAAGGCCCACGAACGCTAGCGGGTATACCTTGAAGATCTGGGTGGACTGAAGGTGACTCCCTCAACGCTGTCCACGGGGTACGGGTGCAGGATCTGCACAACATTAAGAAGTGCAGTGTAGTATCAGTACAACCGACCCCATGTACTGAGTAAGTGCCGAGCCTAACCTCGGCCGAAGTAGTGACGAGGCTAGACTTAGCAACAACGTTAACCTGTTCTAGTCTACAACCCAAAGCATGGAAAAACAAGGCAAGAGATAGACAGACAAGTATGGGGATACGGGAGCAGTTAAAGGGGAACAAATGAGATAGAGCAGTTAAATGAGCATGAAGAGCAGACAAGAAAAGGCAATTTAACAAATGAATGATAAGGAAACTAGTGTAAATGCCAGAAATGTAAATAATGGCACGACATCACCCTTCGTGCTTTTACTCTCTTCCTCACAATGCGATGTA